>JAOSBN010000009.1:4196836-4211223 GCA_027563595.1 Erythroxylum suave
ATTTATCGAGATTTGTTCGGATAACATTAAATTAAGTTCGATTTGAGGTTTCTTCCGTGGTGAGGAATCCCTCCCTCATGAGATGCGCGTCCAGATGTCACGTAGGACGTCAGGCACGCGACTCACCTGGGAGGGGTTCCAACAAGCAATCCAACCGTTCCATATCATTACAAGATTATTTTAGAATTTAAAACAATCCAAACTACACAACAATTTAAAATTAACTATTAAACAGGCTCATTTAAGGTCATTAGCTTGACCTTGCAACCTTGGAAGCTCAGTTATTAGGAGTGGCTTGCTTCCAGCCTTCTCATCCAAGATCAATTTTGTATCTTGTGAGTAAGATAAAAATTGCAAAATGATCATAAGGACAATATTGATAAAGTTGAGAAAAACAATTAATTTCAGTAATGACCTTTCCACTAACAAACTGTCAATAAAATGGGGAATAACAAAACTTCCTGAATCTTCTATTAAGTATAGAAGTTTGTTTGGTAAAAAGGTTAGCTTCTCTTGTTCTTCTTTAGTCACTCCCTTTTCTTCTTCTTCTTCTTTAACTTCACGACTGGAGGCTTTCAAAGCTTCTTCAAACTTGATGTCTGTTGTCATCTAATCTTCTTCCTCACACTCCTTTGAAGATTCAACATCATCAACTCTTATGAATGGTATTCTTGGTGGATAAGGCAAAGGAGGAACCTAAGGCAAGTCCTCATTGTTTTCTTTATCCTTTTTCTACTTCTTTTAGTCTTTTATAGAATAGATTATGTTGGTCTATCTGTTGGTTCTCCAAACTCTTTCCCACTCCTATGTATGATAGCCTTAACTTATTCTCTTTGATATACTTCCATATTGCTCGAAAGACTTCCCACACTTTTTTTAGATAACATATTGGAAAGTTGTTCCACTTAAACCTCCAAGTTAAGAATAGAAGAGGCATGAGTCCTTATTACTTGGCCAATTTGCCCTTTTAACCTCTTTTGAGTGTCATCCATCTCTTTTGAGTGTCATCCATACTTATGAGCTTGTCCATGATCGTTTCCAGTTTAGAATCATAGTTATTGTATTTATCTTGTTGAAATCCATTTGACCTTTGATTTTTAAACTAAATCTTAGTATTTTTAGACTACTAAAAGTTTGGATGGTTATGCCATCTTGATTGGTATATGCTTGAATAAGGATTGTTATCTCCCTGACCAACTTATTCTCTATTAAAGTTAAATAGCACATTGTTGTTTTCCCTAAGAAACAATCAGATACGATATAGCTCCTTTATCCACATAAATCACATCTATGTTATATTGTTGTGACAAGAGAGGAAGAGTTGTCTTTCAAGATATTCAATTTCTTGATTAGGTTGTCAATCTCAGCCTGCAATGTTGCCATTGAATTTATAGCAATCATTCCTCTTTGGTCCTAAAAGGTTGACTGTTGTCTAGTTTATTTTGACGTCCAAAGACAACTAGTGTATGTCATATCTTTTAACAAATTGTGTGTTGCTTCAATTTTTTTCTTCATGAATCATACTTTAGCAACTACGTCTATGACGCTCCTCATGGGTGGATTAACTATACTGTAGAAAGTTTGTAATTGGAATTCGTCAGGTAGGTTATGATGAGGAAAACTCCTTTGCAACTCCTTATACTGCTTCCATGCTTCATATAAAGACTCCTCGTCATTTTACTGGAAATTAATAATTTCCTTTATTAGTCTTGCTGTCTTATTTAGAGGGAAATACTTATCTAGAAAAACCCACACCAACTACTCCCAAGTTGTGATGTTAGTTGGGCGGAGCAAATTTAACTAGGCTTTGGCTCGGTCTCTAAATGTAAAGGGAAAGAGCCTTATCCTAATAACATCCTTCAACATCCCAATATGTTGGAAGGTGTCATAAATTTCTAAGAAATTAGGTAAATGAGCATTAGGATCCTCATTCTCTAACCCTTAGAATTACAGAGATGTTTAGCAGTGATGTTTTGCTCTCAAACGTACTCGTTCGCATTGTTGATCATGTAATCCCTTAACTATGGACATTGAGTTATGGCCTCATGATGTCCATCAAGTTTTGTTACTCTCGATGATGTATTTCCTCCACCATTGTTCTTTCCATCTCTTTTTAGTGTTCAACTCTTGAGATTGCCCATTATTTGTCTAATGATATCTAAGTTGAAGTGTCATCTACTTTATGCCCAACTTCCCTCCATATTTTTTTAAAAAAAAGATAGTGAAAAAGCATTAGACTATAAGAATTAAACTAATCCACACCTCCCGAGCAATGACGCTAAAAACTTGGTGGGCAAGTTTTACATTTTATAAAACCCTTAGTAATTTACAAGTGCAGGGGTCATAATTTCTAGTATTGAAGGGTCAATCCATTGAGAAGGGTACTAGCCTAATCTTAAGTCTTCTAATGCTCAAAAAAAGAATAAAAAGGAATAAAAACTACACAAGTGAACACGAAAAGTAAATACGAGAAATTGATTTGAGATTTGTAAAGTGAAATTTTCAACAAAATAGAATGAAACTAAGTAGTCTCACAAGTCACAATGGAAATCCGTCAAGAGAGTTAATCAATTTATAAGAGAAGGGATTTTACCTATCATTAATGCTAATTTATCCATTTGTGTGTTTATGTGGTGTCAGTTCTAGACAATCATAAGGTTGATTACTCTCTCTCAAGTTATAATCGTTAAACCTTAAATTGAAAACCTTAATCGAATTATGGAACTTGCAATCTCTCAATTCACAAATTACCCATAATTTTAATTAGTTCTAAAGCTCTATGATAAATAATTGGGTACCTAATGAGATCTCTCTCCATGAAATTACCGATTAAGTGGTCAATTAGATTGCCTAATTCTTATTAATCTAATCTAATCATTTTTATCTGTTCACCCTCTCGGTTTGTTACCGAAACATGCAAATACATTAATCATTCAGAATATCCAAACTAATAAACACAAAAATAACTAAATAAACAATAACTCAAAGTGAAATCTTGAAGGAGAGTTTAGAACATTATCAACAACTCGAAATCCATTTCTATACAATCCATCTCAACTTTATACATTTAAATGAAAAAGAAAGTGGAGATAAAATGGAACTTAGGTTAGACAAATAGAGAAGGCAATAGTGTCGGGATCCACTTCTTCCTCTCTTTCTCTATTCTTTTAGAGTTTTCAAATTAAGGTTGATTACCAAAGCTTCTTTCTATCTTACATCATAATTCTTATGTGCATCCTCACCTACAAGACTATGAAAATAAGACAATAAATGAATTAATCTAGGTTTTAACTCAAAGGAAACATGTTTAGCGAAATTCAAAAACATTATGCATAATAGTCCTTAAGTTAAATCGGGTGTAGCCAACTCCCCCAGTGTCCGTGGATTTGCTATCATCTCTTCGAATTCTAAGTTTGATTGCTCTACCAAAGTTGACCTTACTTCCTTACGTAATCTCTATAATGTTCTCTCGATCTCTGGATCGAGTTGCTTAATTTCTCTATGAGGAGATCTCATAACTACCATACACAAAAACTTATAAACTTTTAAAATTAGCAAATAACAAAAAGAAACAAATATATTCAAAAAATAACTA
The DNA here is from genome assembly GCA_027563595.1 of Erythroxylum suave. NCBI lineage: Eukaryota > Viridiplantae > Streptophyta > Magnoliopsida > Malpighiales > Erythroxylaceae > Erythroxylum > Erythroxylum suave. The sequence goes on from JAOSBN010000009.1 coordinate 4,200,432, forward strand.
AAATTAAATACGAAAATTAAACTACGACATTCCCTGGCAATGGCCCCAAACTTTGACAGTGCGTGTCGATTGTACTACAAAATTTATCAGACTTCAGAAACTAAAATTTGTATTTATACTGAGTCAGGATCGAATCCACAGAGAATGTTTAGTTAACTTCTATAATAGAATTAATTGATGCAAGGATAATATAAAAAGTGTGCTTTTTATTTTTAGCAGTTTAGAAAATAAAATAAAAGTAAACTATCGAAAAAATTAAAACAAACAATTGAAAATGATTAATGTGTCGAGTATGAGTAAGGTCTAGTTCTGAGGTCAATCTTGACCTAAACACGATCAAGCATATTCCATCATCTTAACGTCTTTACACCTCTCTTTAGACTATTGATCTGAGACTAATAGAACACTCTACTAATCTTAGTTTTCCCTTAAGATGTGTTTAATTATGATAAAATTATTAATTAAAACTAAATACCAAATAACCTAGGATATGATCTCTAGATTCAACTCGGCAGCATAATTAAAAATTGGAAAATGACCAATATAGGCAGTAACCTCACATGTTTAGGTTATCTAACCAAAATTATGTTGTTACTATTGATACACGATCATTAAATACTACTAACAAACATCAAATGTACAATTATGAATTACATTCAAAATTATAGCAATAGGTTGAAAATAGAACAATCAAAATAACATATTGAGATCACCTATCCAAAACGCAAATCAATTAAAACAAATAACACAACAATCAAAAAAGATATTACAACATTAAAAGAATGAAATAGCTTAACTGTGATTTGGCATTGATATCTTTGTTGAACTGGTATCAAGAAGTTAGCCTTTCATCTCCATATTCAAGCACTCATCATCAACCATCCTCTCCATTGCCACTGTTGGTGTTGAAGAACGAAGAAAAGCCCAAGAGAAATTAATAGAAAACTATTGGCTGGGTTATATCCTGAATGTTCTCTCTTTATGTTTTCACCCCCTTCCTTGTGTAGTAAAGACTAGGTTTAAAACCAAGGGACATTTGGCTATTAGAGGGACATTTAGCTCTTCTCACACCTATGAGTGGCCTCTCACGAGTGTGACTATTCCAATAACAAAAAATGAATTTGAATGGCTGGAATGCTTCTCAATCGTTATTTTATTCCAAATACAACCATCCACCTTTGTCTTCTTCATACATTAAATGTTAGTCGAAAAAATGTGGTTCAAAATACAGTTGGTTCTCCTCTCCAGCAGCTAGCTAACACACCTTTAATCTATACTTAAAAAGTTATAGTAAATAAACAAGTGGTGTGTGTGGTGTGAACCAATCCCATGCATTCACGTTAGGTGTCTTCATCTACTCATTCTTTGCTTCCGCCCTCCACTCACTTATAGCTGTCCAAATTTTGTTTTATTATCCAAGTAAATATTATTGGAATGGTAGCTGGTCATTTAGTATAGGTGAGAGAGTGCCTCATGCCTATTCAAATCCACGCACAACTGTGAGTCATTCTTACTACTGTGCAAAAATTCCAGCAAGTTGTGTGTATGTTTCACCCTCCATTCTTTTACGCCTTATCCCATTCTTTTGCTCTAATCTTCTTATTCTTGATTTATGAACCAGTGGACTATGGAAATTGATAAGATGGCTTCAGTGAACATGCTTTTGGCTCACTTTAGCTTCTTTACTTCAGAGATGTACGTAAGAACAAATATAATCTAAAGTGAGTATCCTAAGCATTTCTAAGGCATTAATCACAATGTGTGATATATCAGTTGAACCAGTATTTAAACAAATATCATTTCTGAGATGGGCTGATCTCTTTTTCTTAATGATAAATGTAGTTATTTTATTCAAATATATATGATGAGGGGTTGTGTTGTTGTCTTACGTTTGCTATAGTTTTTGAACTAAGTAGATGTGATATCATGATCCAACTTTGCATCATTTTAGTATTAAATGAAGGATCGAGAGAAGAAGTTTAATATGGAATGAGAAACTACAGACGCTTAGGTTAAGAAGTAGAAAAATATTAACTTAAGTGGTAATTATTAGTCAAGTTTCCTTAGCTAATTGAAATGTTAACTTGTTAAATATGAAAGTTAGACTTAGTTTATTACTCAAGTTGATCTTACAACCCAACTGAAAATTTTAGTAAGACGACTACCCAGTCATTTTCCCTTATTCATGCATGGAAGATTAAATTAGTGAAATTAATTCTCAAGAGCTTTCCATTTTGGTTATTCTATTAGTTTTTGCTCCCATTTAATCCCATTTATTTTTTAGTTTAATTTTTTGATTTCCTTAAAAACCTTTACTTAACAAGTCGGGACAAAGTGTTTAGCATTGTATCTTTTTTACTTTTTTTCAAGATTAATTTGGGTGAGCCAATTTCATCTCTATGGGAGACAACCCTAGGTAAGCAACTACAATTACTCGTAAACTTGTAGGTAGGATAGCCTAGGTAGTTTTAAAACTTATTTTGGGCACAATAGTGAGCCAAAAGTAATAATATTAGGTTGTACAACGAGAGTGGCAATTTAATAATTCACGCAATTATCAAATCAATGATGATTCAAAGAGAGATATTGTGTGAGAATTTGATTATCCAATAGACAACTTTGAATCTAATTGAAAATGTGAAGAAGTTTTGTAAATCAAGAGGCTGTAAAATCTAGAATTTCATATTCAATTACGGTTAATTGATTTGGTTTTGAGAGAGAGTAATCAATCCCTTAGGAAATCTAGGATCAACATATAATTAGATTAATAATATTTAAAGGAATAAAATGATAAAAGAATAAATCCTAAGCATTCATGCTCGATCATCTTTAATTCATTTTGGCAGCTTAGTTATCATTTATTTATTTCTTCATTTTATTTAATTATTTTAATTTTTTGATAATTTCAAGCAAATTATATTCTAATACCTTAGACAAAGTTAGGTCCAATTAGTTTTATCTATTTTCTCATGGGATCAATACCTTTTGATACTACAAGATACGATCTGTATACTTACAGATATTGAGAGTTTTATTATATATAAAACTTGCTCATCCAATATCTCTTGCAATGGTATCTGCTAACCCCAATGCATCTTGTTGTCCATTAACCAACTATTAACTAGTTTAACAAGTGTTTCCTTATATTTCTAACCATCTTATTAAACTAAACTCTACCAGAAAACCACAATATCCATCATTTCTAATAAAATAACAACCACAAATGTCCCAATTATAGCTTGCAGTTTCTCTCTTCTATGAACAGTAATAACACAAAGGTTTGAATGACCACCTTTTACATGCAACTTCCCTCTCTGTAACACTCATAGCCAACAACAATCCAAAATACGAAAAAATTAAAACCATGTTCAATGCAATAAGAAATCAAGGATAATTCTAGTATTATGTTGCTTTTAAATATGAACTTTTTAGATTTTCAGAAGAAGAATTTTTAGATTTCAGAAGTTGTAATTGATTGTGAATTAATAGTATTAAACAAATCTAGTGTGATTTCTTAAGAACAATGGTTTGTCATTAAAATATGAACAATTTAGATTTAAATAAAGTTTGATCATATTTAAATTTGATAAGTTTGAGGTTTTAATTTCAATTATAAGTTTCAAGATCAATAACAATAAAACAATTTAATCAAATTATAGAATTAAAGTATGCTCTAATACCACTATTAGGAAATTAGGGAAAGATTTGATCCTAGGGTGGTGGAATAATTATCAAACCCTTTTGTTTTTTTTTTAAGTTAAGATCACTAAAATTAAATAAATTGATCAATGAATAAATCATAATAAAACAAGAATCCTCATTTATACCTAACTTTTAAGCTTGATCATATTATTGTCATATCCCTCAAACCATATTCACAACTGACCCATCTTAACCATCGTGGCTGCGTAAGTTTCCAGCCTCTAATAGTGTCTATAGAACATGTTGAGAGAATTATATAACTATTACAGAGAGGATTAGGCAAGGAGTACTAACTCCCTCAGAGCTTAAGCCTATTTATAATAGGTTTTGGAAATTTTAGTAATTTATTTTAAATTAAATTCAATTTGAACTAAATTTTAATTATACTTACACATAATTCAAATTAAATACTAATTATGCCCAAATAAGATCCAATATCTCATATTGATCTTTATTTATTAAATATTAGTTTCTTAAGTTTTATAATCAAGTCCAACTTGATTAAAATATTTTTCTCTCTTCAACTAATTCTTTATGTATGACCCATTAGGTTCCCAAATATATTGGCGACTGATACAAATTATAAACCTAAATCATATTTAGGATTAGATAAATTAAACTCCTCCAATTTATCTTTATTTCTCTAATTAAAAAATTAATATCCATAGATCAAGATTGGTGTCTAGCAATACATCATGACCATCTAAATATTTACGACCTTTAAAGTAGTTTTAACTAACCATTTGGCATATGATTTTTTCATATAATTCGATCCTTTCATTATATAATGCTTTGATTAAACCTAAAACATGAGATTAATGTCTACTCTATTTTGAGTCCATTCATATTATTTCTCCAACATTAGCTATTGATTTAATTGATGAAATTTGAAAACTATTTACGAAGTGCCATTCTACTTTGGCCAAGGATATCTTAAATCAATATTAATCAAGAATAATAGAACATTCCCCTTAATTACTACAGCGTGATGAATTCTATGTTGATCAATCAACTACCTATATAGTTCATACTACATCTAATGAATACCAACTGAGTTATACTTGACTAAAATAAGTCATAAGTAGTATCAAAACATAACAATCCCTATACAAAGATCACTTATACAGTCATTGCAATGAGAATTTTCATAGTTCAAGTAAAGTTCTAAATGGATTCTAGTATGGGTTCAGTCATGTTCTCTATTAAGCTCCTATACGTTTATTTAGGTATCACCAAACTTTTTAGACTATAAGATTGACTACTTCATTCATAAAGAAAAACATATCTTGAGTTAGTCTTTTGATGTTCTATTAATGTTCAACCTTTGTTTTCTGATTTGTAAGCTTACAATTTATAGCCTTCAAATACTATAAGTTCACGGGATGTGATTTGTAGTAAGTAAAATGTGATTTGTAAGCTTGCAATTTATAGCCTTCAAATACTAAGTCTCAAAAATTTGATAAAATGAAAGTAAAAATTGCAAGAAGGTAAACACGGGAATAAATTGGCAAGGAATTAATTTACAAGTTTAACACAAAAGAATTGAAATTAAGCAACACAAAAGCCACAATGGGATTCAACTAAAAATAATACCAAATCATGAGAGATGGGATTTTTCCTATCAATGCTAATTAGTCATTTATATGTTATTATGGTGTTAGTTCTAGAGTACTATAAGGTGGATTACTCTCTCTCGAGTTATAATCATTAATAAATAATAAACCCTAATTGAATTATGGAATTTGCAATCTCTCAATTAACAAAAGACACAACCCTGATTAGATCTTAAGCTCTCTAATAAACTACCAGGTCTCACACAGGATCTCTCTCCACACAATAGCTGATATGATTAACCAGTTGATCTATTAGATCGCTTAAACCTTATTAATCTAACCCAATCATTTTTATTCGGTTCACCTCTTGATTTATTACTGAAATATGGAACATTTGCAATTAGTCACAACACCCAATCAAAATAACACAAAATGACTACACTAACATTGAATTAACGTAAAATCCTAAAGGAAAAACTAGAACGTCATCAACAATCTAAGATCCATGATTGTGGCTCATTTCACTTGCTTTTGTTAGGATCGTGGCTTACTGCTCATGATCGTGGGTCTTTGTTTTTGTTTGGGCCTCCTTTGAAACTCCTTTACTCTTCGATATTAGCCCTTAAACACTAGCAAACTCCTCAAGGCACCTCAAATACACAAATTAACAACTAAACACACACCAAACTACCCACTAAAACATGATGCAATCTACAACTATCGGCATCACCACACCTAGGCTTTTTCTTATTTACATGTAAAAAATAAAAAATCATAACAAAACAAGTAAAACACAACATACACATAAATGCAATGATGACGCAACAACATCAAAATTCACAAAACGAATTTAGATTTGAACACTATCCTTTAAAGTTATTCTAACCTATTAACATGTGAAATCCACGTTTAAGTACCTTAGACTAAATTTACAACTAATTCAAACTTTAATGTTAAGTTTATTCGCTCCTATCACTTACGCACAAACATTGTTCATCATTTTTTCAATAAGAAATGTAACAATCTCTAAGTAAGTTTTTATGAAAATTTAAGCTTTTTACAATGATCGATAAGCTAATTTAACAAAAAAACTATTTTCATTGATTTTGATTGACTTAAACCTAGCCTTTTTACTCTAAGGAAAGCATTTATGATGAATGTTTATCTGGTTAGTCAACTAGGTCATGTTTTTATTAAGCGGTTTGGTTAGAATGTCATTATAGTCTTTTGATGTGAAGGCACACATTTGTGATGCATGTTGATCCAATTACTTAGCTACATCACATTCCCAACTGACTACTAGCTCTATTCATAACCTGAAGGCTAGCATAAAAGTTAATTGCTTATCATTTACACCTTTTTAAAAAATTATTAGCTACCTTATTTCTTTAGCTAGTAATTCCAGGATATATCCTGGAAGTATTATAGCATGTTTAAGGTCCATTAAAAAATGAAAATACTGAAATAAGTACGTCTAAGTATAACAAGAGATTTAATGGTGCTCAATGAAAAAGATAAGGGTAAATGGATAATTTGTTCACTTTGGTTTGGACATACATACATAGACATGAAACATGTAGGGAAATTTTTAATATGTTTGCTTGGATTTTTTAATGTGATTTAAGGGGAATTAATAAAACAATCTTTCAATAAGTAAATTGGATGTTTTTGGTTAAATTGGATGCATTTTTGCGCTGCTTTTGCATGACAAGCACTAAGTTAGTTGATTTGGGATGTGTACTTCACTGAATAGATAGGTTACACTGAACATATTTCCATAATTTAGCCATATCATGGATTTTAGACCTCCAAATTAGATAATTTCAATTGGAGATTAAACTAGAGACAAATTCTAAAACTTTCATGAAGGAACAAAAATTTGATTCTACCTTTAAAAGTTATGAATTGTTTTTTGAAGTTGAGTTCTGGCTATTATCCTTGTTTTCAAATAGCCTATAGTTTTTAAGTTATAAATCCCAATATAATTAACCAAATTGTAATAAATTTATGCCATTAAAAACTCAATACAGAAGGGAATGAAAAAAATTAATAAGATTATATGCTAATATGCGAAATAAAGGAATAAGAATGACTAATATGCAATTTTCCTAAATTTAATTCATAGACCAATAAGATTACAGAATATGTGTCCAGTAGAATTGTAACACATGGTCTAATAGAATTGTAACACATAGACCAATATAATTATGACACATGGTTGAATGGGACTATAACACATAGTTCAATAGGATTGTGACATATGGTCCAATGGGATTGAAACATGTGTCTAAGACTAGAAAATTCATAAAAAGGTATATGGAAAGGTGAGATGTATGAAACTTTGGTGGCTTAACTTCAGATTTTTCTCCTCTTCGTTTCACCCTCTTAATCCCATCATTTTTCACTTAGTGATTCAAGCCAAGCCAAACAGCAAGCGAAGGAAAAGCATTATAAGAACTACTTTGCCAATTTTAAGGTTTGGGAATACATTTAATTTGATTCCTTTATAAGTGTATGTTTGAATGGTTTTAAAGACTTATTTGGATATGGAATGGTTTTTTTGAATTCTATCTAATGTTTGTTTGAATCAGTCACATTTTTTGAGTCATAACCCAGCCTACTGACCTCCAAATTGTGTGAATTTAATGGCATATGAAACCTAAGATTTGATCTAAACATCTGTAGTGGGTATTCTGACTTAATTATGGCTTTATGACCTCGAAAATTGACATAAAAAAATGGTAACCTGATGTTGGCCTTGTTTTTAAGCAACTTGGGTTCTTTGGTCTATATTTTATGAGTTACAAGTCCAAATGAAATGATTGTTAGTGCTATAAAAATGAGAGATATAAAAGAGATATGTCTAAAAGACCTAGAAGCCATGTTATGACATTTTGTATATGAATATTAAGGAAAACATATGGGCATGAATAGAGAAAGTGTCTATCACGATGGTGATATTATTTTTGTTTCATATTTCTACCGCATCTTATCCGAACCTTTATGAATGTGTATGAAAATTTTCAAACACCTAGAAATAAATGAAATAGGACTTACCACACTTGAACTAGGAGACTGAACGTTGGAATATAAGATTGAGCATAATGCATTTCAAAGAAAATGTACATTTACATAAATGATTTGTATGTATATTCATTACGTATATGTGTATATTATGATTATACAAGTGTGATTTTGATACCCTTCTAATATTGGTTAGCATTGAATTGCATGTATGAATGAAAATGTAGATTTTATGACTTGAAATATGTATCATATGATTCGTTAATACATGAATTGTGAAATTTGCAAATGGTTAAAGGAAGTGTTTATGGCTTCTAATTATGTTGTTGTGAACATTTTTGGCATCTAAATGCTCTAACCTAATTAGTTTAGTCCAATAATGGGTAGCACGAAAGTCATCGCGTTGATCCACTATGGATGACTTAGGGAAACTACAAATTTTAGACAAAATTTTGTAACTAAACTCGTATGATTAACCTCGCAACCTAAACTATAGGTTATTTGGGTTACTTGATTCATATTACAGACAGGTAGAGAACTATTGGGTTAAATTCTTCATAAGTAGGGAACTGAAATTGTATGAACTTTTCCAGTTGAATTCTTTCTCCTAAGTTCTCAACCTTGTCTCTCAATCCTATGCTACCCAATGTATCAAAATCAAAGAATTTAGGAATCATTATTTGCTTAAAGCTAAGGGAGTAAAATCAGTTGCCTTCCTCTTCTGAATAGATTGGGATGGTGCTCTGTAATCCACTGCCTCATTCCTTTAGCCACGACCAAATACTTGGATTTTCCACTTGGGTTGGGTACGCTTGGTAGTCTGCTTAATACATGGACCCATTAGGACTGAAAGTTATAAATAGTTGGAGAAAATGAAATAGAAGGCTGGTGACAACGCTTGTTGAGTGCACTGCAAAATTTACCTAACTCTACACACTAAAATTTGTAGTTGCTGTAAGTCAGGATCGAATCCACAGGGAACGTTCGGTTAATTTTCGTAACAAAATTAATTGATGCAAGGAAAGAAAATGGGGGGTTTTTTGGGTTTTAAACAATTTAGAAAATTAAAGCAAAAGTAAACTGCTGAAAATAAATTAAAATAATTAATCGAAAATGAGAAAAGTGTTAAGTACAAGTAAAGTCTGGTTAAAGGTTTAATCTCAGCCTAAACATAGTCAAGCATATTCGTTCATTCTAAAGTCTTCAATTCTTTTCGAACTATTGATCTGAGACTAATAGAATGTCTACAAATCTCAATTTTCCCTTAGGTTGAATTTAATCAAGATACGATCATTAATTAAACCTAACTACCGAATAACCGAGGATACAATCTCTAGATTCAATTTGGCAGTGGCATTACAAACTGAAAAACGATCAGTATTGGCAATAACCTCACACGTTCGGGTTATCCAACCTAAGTTATGTTATTTCCAATGATTAACGATCCTTAGATGCTACTCACACAACAAAAGAAATGATTACGGATTACAATCAATGTTTTAGCAATAGGTCCGAAATAAAACGATCAAACTAATGTATTAAGATCATTAATCCCAAAACCATCAAAATCAATACCAATAACACAACAATCTGAAAAGAAATTACAACTTCAAAATGATAGAAATAGCTTAACCGTGACTTGGCATCAATGTTCCCGTTGAACCGGCGTCAGGAAACTAGCCTTCCATCTTCATTTTCCTGCTCCAAGCACAAGTCATGTCTTCATTACTTCGGCACTCTCAAGCTACTATCTTCTATTCACTGTTCACTATTCACGATGGGACAAATAAATGGAGAGGTTTTGTACTGTTCATTCCATGCAATAACCGTGACTCTCCTCCAACAGCTATTCAGCGTTTAGCTTGTGTGGTCTTCTTCTTTTCTACGCAGACACTGTAGCTTGATTTGATTAATTAATGTTGCTCTCATCTTAAAACCCTCAGCTCCTCTACTTTACTTCTACGCCAACCTGTAGCTTTAGTTCTTCGTTTTTTCCCTTGCGCCAGCATTGTTCCCTGATAAGGCCATTAAACCTCATTAAAACCCTTCCACCGTTTTATAACGCACAAACTGTGCATTTTAACGCACAGCTCTAGTGTTCATGAAAAGCGCTGACGCAGCATACGCAGTAGCGTAAACGCTACGTAATGCAACGTTCGCGCATACGCTACTGCGTTTCACACAGTATAGCCATTTCCCTTTTTTTTTTAAAAAAATTGCTTTTCAATTTGTTTTAGAAAATCTTATCTTTTTAGTCTCAAGAGTATATCAATATATCCAACCTAACAGTCAACACAAATTGAACATTTTATCTTAAAAATAGGATTGAAATCACATGTAAGATTATTCAATCCTATCAAATACCTCCACACTTGGTTTTTGACCGTCCTCGGGCAAATCGTCAAAATCAAAATCACAAACCAAAGCTTTCACTCTTTTTCCACATTTCTTAAGAATAGATAACCATAAGTAAAAGTGAATGACTTTCAAAAACCTAAGCAAAAACTCAACAT
>JAOSBN010000009.1:4220209-4230256 GCA_027563595.1 Erythroxylum suave
AAGGTTGATGATCTGAATGACTCAGTGGGTGATCTACATGAGGAAGTAGCCTATCTACGAGTTTCAATAGAAGAAGATCTCAAGTTGATCAGAACTGATATGCAACGCATGTTGTCTGAAATCATGAAGCATCTGAGATAAACTTTTTGATTAATAACAAATAGGGGGAGAAAAAAAGAAGAAAGGGGGAGAAAAGTTGAAGAAAGAAGAAAAGCAGAAGAAAAGAAAGAAAAGCAGAAGAAAGGAAAGAAAAGCAGAAGAAAGAAGAGAAGAACAGATACAAAAGTAGAAGATAGCAGATGTGTATTTTGTTTGTTGTCTTCTTATTTATTATCTGAATAATATTAGTTCATTTACTTTTATCTTTCTAAAATTATGATTATTAGTTATCATCAAAAAGGGGGAGATTGTTAAGTTAAGAGGACTTCACGATGATTAATTTTGATGACAATAAAATAATAATGATGTTAGAAATAAATGAAAGATTTTGATAAGTGTGTTAAGTATGCAAAAGAAGCGCAGGATACAAAAGAAGTGGAGATACAGAAGAAAGGAAAGCATAGAAGAAGTGCAAAACATAGAAGAAGTGGATATACAGAAGAAAGGAAAACATAGAAGAAGTGCAAAACACAGAAGAAGCACAGAACACAGAAGAAGCAAAAAATACAGAAGAAGTTGAAAACACAGAAGAAGAGGAAAACATAGACGATACAAAGAAGAAGATACGCTAGTACGTCGGACAGTTAGTTAGTTGGAGTTAGTTACATAACTCAACTAAATAACAGTTATCAAGATTCAAAAAGAAGTTATCAAGAATCAAGAAGCAGTTGGAGACTTAGGCTATAAATACTAGTCGCAGTTGAAGATTAGAAATCTTACAAACTTTGAAAAAATCATTGATCTTTGATCTTTCAAGTGCTTACTTAGAAAAGAAAAATTCTGTAGTGCAATACTAAGAAAGCTAACCTACTGTAACAAAAGCTCACAATATCTTTCTAGTGAGAGAAAGAAAAGGCTAAGAGCCTTAGTAAAAATAATACTTTATGTAAGAGACCTAAAGAGGCTTTGGAAGGGAAGAAAGAATACTTGTAATTTGTCGAAGTATAGTGAAATACTCAGACGAACTCTAAGGACTGGTAGACCACGGTTTGGGGTGAACTAGTATAAAAATCACAGCGTCTATCTTCTGTCATTTTACTTTAGTTTATTTTATTGTTAAACAAGTATATAGAAGTTATTTGCGATTTAACTTTGTAACAATTTTCGTATAATTTTTGTGATATTCTTTTAACAAGTTAGAGAAGTTCTTAACAAGATTTATTAAAGATTTTGTATTCATGAAAAGAATACACAATTCAACCCCCCTTCTTATGTATCTAGTTTATTGTACGTAAATTCTATATTAACGTGTGATTTACTTCACAACACACCTAATCGATAATGTAAAAAGGGTAAGAGAAGACGAATGCAAACTGATTTATAGTAGTATGGGGAATGATCTTACCAATGTCTACTCTCAAGAATCTTTATGGAGTTCTACTATGATTCTTCTTTGAAGATGAAAAATAACCTTTGTGCAATCTTTTTTAGGAAAGAGGAAACCTTTACAATCTTCCTTCACAACAAAGAGGAACCTTTGTCTCTTAAAATTACCTTAAGTACAATATATAAAACCCTATATAAAGCATACAATTAAAGAATATCTCCTTTTATCATTTTGACAATTTTAAAGAATCTCACTCACAAAAATATGAGATGATGATACTCAAATGCTTAATAAACACATAGAAATATGTGTATATGATTTCCAAATATAGTAAAACCTCTTTAAATCGATACTCGGTAAACTAATAAACTCTCTAAAATAATATTTTTTCCGGTCCCGACTTGGGCCAGTTGAAAATTTAACAAATTTCGATAAGACAATAAGATAATATATTTTCAAAATACCCTATGTAAATATAGGGGCCCATTAATATCATAAATTAATAATTATATAAACTTATACAAACATAACTAAGACAATTTAGTGAAATATGATTCTAATGTTGTTTTTTTTTCTTAAAATTTAAGTCTAGTTGGAGCTCATCTCTAACTTTTCTTAGTGCATCCAAAATTTCTAGTGTTATGTTCTCGAACTACACCAAAAAATTGTGAAGAGTTCTAGACGCGATAAGTGCTTCCTTATGTATAACTGGTTCCAAAGTGTCTTCAACTTCATCATTGACATTATTTTCAAGGATGGTAGCCACAATTTCTTCTAAGTTCTGGACCTCTGAACATGTATCATTAAGAAGCAATGAATAATACTTATTTATTAAGAAACAGTGACTATTATTTATTAGTTTTCATTAATATTATGTACAATGAATATATGTTTTAGATTCATTCAATTAATATGAAACATGAATTTTTCTAAGGTACAATACTTTTTGATGTAATCAAAATTTGACTTCAATCAATTACAAAAATCTCTTTAAATTAATAAATATTAATTTATCGGTTAATTAATATCTCTATAAAATAATAAAATATTATAATCCCAACAATATTAATTTATAGAGGTTTTACTGTACTTTCTCATTCAAGAACTAATGAAAAGATGTGTATTTATATTTGGGACCCTTATCAACGTTTGAAGTCAAAAATTAGTCGTTACAATGGTTAGTTCCATCGTACCAATTAACCATTAATTTATGCTAGTCAACCAATACGTAATAGTTGACCAATATGTAATCGATGTTGCTACAAACTCGTAGTACATCAAATTTGAAAATTTTAAGCTATATTGTCAATCTCTAACCCATATAGGTTGACCAATCCTTCAAAATTATGATTTTAACAACTTTAAATATTCATATTAAATTATTTAATGCAATTATAAGGTAAGCATTTTTCAAAATGTTCCCTAAAGAGTGTTTAAAATATCAAGAGGCTTTTCTCTTGAGAAAAGTTTTAACACCTCTTGACGATGAAGACTTATAAAATGAAGTAAGATTGAATGTTTACTAAAGTGACTAAATGAAATTATAATTAACATTACAAATTGTAAATTGAACTTGATGTGCATTGATCTTCTTTTGTTCTTGATTTGTTCTTCACTTAGATAGTTGAAGGCTTTAACTTTTATTCATCACCTTCATAAGCTATCTTTTTAATTATAGCTATAGTAAAACCTCTATAAATTAATATTGTTGGGATTATGATATTTTATTATTTTATAGAGATATTAATTAACCTATAAATTAATATTTATTAATTTAAAGTGATTTTTGTAATTGATTGAAGTTAAATTTTGATTACATCAAAAAGCATTGTATCTTAAAAAAAATCATGTTTCATATTAATTGAATGAATCTAAAACATAGATTCATTGTATATAATATTAATGAAAACTAATAAATAATATTCATTGTTTCTTAATAATTAAGTATTATTCATTGTTTCTTAATGATACATGTTCAGAGATCCAGAGCTTAGAAGAATCTGTGGCTACCATCCTTGAAAATAATGTTGATGATGAAGTTGAAGACGATACAGTACCTTTGGAACCAGTTATGCGTAAGCAAGCACTTATCGCGTCTAGAACTCTTCACAATTTTTTAGTGCAGTTGGAGAGCACAACACTAGAAATTTTGGTTGCAATAAGAAAAGTTAGAGATGAGCTCCAACTAGACTTAAATTTTAAGGAAAAAAAAAACAACACTAGAATCATATTTTACTAAATTGTCTTAGTTGTATTTGTATAAGTTTATATAATTATTAATTTATGATATTAATGGGACCCTATATTTACATAGGATATTTTGAAAATATATTATCTTATTATCTTATTGAAATTTGTTAAATTTTTAACTGGCCTAAGTCAGGATCGGAGAAAAATATTATCTTAGAGAGTTTATTAATTTACCGAGTATCAACTTAAGGAGGTTTTATTGTACATCTTGATCTTAGATGGCATCTCATTAAAATAATAAAACCATTATTAGTACTCATTTTATTTTTATCATCAAAATAATGATTGGAACCTCCTTTGGTTCACCATCAATATTAAGCATGATAAATATATTTTTCAAGTACAAAAATTCTTCCTTAATGAAATAAAATCAATACATAACAAATAAATTCTGGGATTCATATTCTAGATATTAAAAAATAGCCATTATCTTCCTTGAATAATAAGTAGACATTGAAAAATTGAAAAAAATCATAACGTAATTTTTATGATAGAATTCTTAATCATTCATTCATACTCTATGTTCAATGAGGATTATCCTAGTTCTATTTTCTCTTTGAAATGGATTGAAAGTCTTGCTTAGATTTTATCTCTTTAAAAAACTTCTTAAAACTTATGGTTTAACATGTTCTTAAATAAGGAATTATTGCAATGAATATAGGTCATAATATGCCTTTGGTCAAGATCGTGGTCAACACAAGAATTTAATTTCTTTCATCTAAAAAGCAACACAGACTATGAAAATTCTATGTTCAAATTTCTCATCAACTTCTTACATCTAAATAGGAATATGATGTGCAATATACCTATTTCTAAGGCCATGCTCAATCGAATATACTTTTTCCTTTTGTTTTAGTGTTGGATACTTTTTAGTCATTAGTTAAAATCACTTCTTGAAGCAACATTTCTATAAAATTACCTAATGTTAGGTTCCGATCATACATCTCATACATAATATATATCAAATATACGCAACAGAAATAAAATGAAACCTCAAAAAGTAGATTTACTCATGCATATAGATATAGAAAAAAAATGAAATGTAAGATGCTTATATACCTTTTTGACGATCTCTTTTGTTCTTTAATATTCTCCATATTGGGTTGTCGTAAACCACAACGATCAACGCATACCATCTCTAATGAAAGTCCATATGAAGATAGAAGGATGAAACATCACTAGGAGATGGCTAGAATTCTTTCTTTGTGCTTGCAAAGACAAGAACTCTTGAGAGAGTTAGAGAGAAAAAATATGTGTGTGTAAGAAAATTTTTTTCCTCTTTGTGTCTTACACAAGATGCACAAAAATCATCTCAATTTTTTGCACCATTTGGCCTTCTATAACCCCCATCACTAATGGAAAGTTATGAGAAGTTAATGGTCATGAATAGCCTGCCTTAATGGAAGTTATAGGAAGTTAATGACTATGAATAACCTACATTAATGGAAGCTAACAACACTTGTTTCTATTCTATTCCATGCAACCTTTTCTACCACAATCACATCACGATACAATCTCGAAGCACTCTCTTAGATCTTGAATCACCATTCAAGACCATTTTACTCATCATTCGATTCTCCTATGTGTGTGACCTATTATGTTCTCAATTATGTTGGCTACTTGAATTAACACTTAATTCAAATAAGTCAAGAGCGACATCTAGCAATACGCCATGACCCCCAATTCAATGGAAAGTCAGTAGTTTGACTACAAATCCTTCTATATGCAATGTTTCCATGCAATTTTTCCTTTCACCATTTATACCCCACTTAGTTCAAAGTATGATCAAAGTGTCAACTCCCACTAGATTGACTATGTCACATCTAGTCCAAGTGATATTAGATCTTGTATTGAGGATCTCATTACTCTATGCATCATTGAAGACTCTCTTCATGAAACATATCTGCTCTGGCCAGAGAATCCCGAGTAATGATCATGATAAGAGGCTGCGGGTATCATCTCCTTCTATTAGGAGTGGTGAATCCTTTATTGGCTACTCAATTTCCTCCGAATACCTCAAGTTGTATCCAGTCACCACCCTATGAGTAATCCCTGAAAGGCACTGATGAATGGAGTCAAAACATAAGATCAGTATTCGAGATATCCTTGAGCACCTCAAGTCAAAGGATACTTGCAACATTGCCATGATGAGACTATCATTGACACTGAAATAGAATATCCATATGATTGCCTCATAGTAGGTCAATCTAATGTACTTACTACCCTTAGTAAACATCCATATGTTAACTCTAAATAACCAATGTCTACAGCTTATGAGATCTACTGCTTGATCTAATTGAGGAGTATAAAATGCACTAGTATATGTAGATTAATGATATTATATCTCATTAATCCTATCACTAGTGAAAGTTTAAATACTATCATAATTACACATTATAGGAATCTCATTATCATGATTTCCTGCACGTTATGATCAAGGACTTCATTAAATAAATTTAAGATCAACATCAAATCCATAAATGTATGATCATCAAAATAATGAAAATACCTTTAGTAATCATAAAATGATTTGTACAATAAGTGCTAGAGGTGATTGCCTTTAGAGTACTTCTCTAAGACCTAATTATACATCAAATAAAACTTATTTGTGCATATGCAACCTAAAAAATGGAATGTATATATCACCATTTATCTACCCTCCCTTAAATGGAAATCTTGAGAAGAAGCTGATGTGAACCCTTACTTCCTTAAATGGTTTCGATCTTTCACAAATAATGAACAATAGTGGAACAAGTCTACAATTTCTCATTCAGTTAGAAACTTGGTTCCTAAGCTACTTTTATAGAAGTAACATTGCCTACAATATGTTCACAACTATTCCATACTCTGAAATGAATTATTTAATCTAGTGCACAGTTCTCTGATAAGGGTTACTTTGCTAACACTAGTTGATTGGTTGTAACATGAGTAATGCCTATTAGCTTAGATCATTTTAAGCTAAAATAAATTTGTATCTCTCTTTGTAGCATTATTCATTAATATATATTCATTTCTCAAAAATATTATTTGTATAAGAATCATTTGTAGTAATAAATCATATGGGATTTATAGTATGCTTAAAAAACTTATATACATTACGCACGCATCGAATTCTACCAAAAATCATTTTTTTTATCGTCAAGCAAATTATACACTTCCTATAACTTATGAGTGATTTCTTTTGCAATCATTAGGCCACGAATCTCATTTATGATTAATTCAGCAAGCTGATAAGGGCTTGTTTGCTCCTGTCTATAGATCCATTCATTCCTCTCCCTCCAGATATTATAGATTGTAAGAGTAAAAGTTGTTTTGAATATCAAGTTATCCTTCCTTTGAGGGCTAGATGTGTTGATAATCCATTAAAGTGCATTAGTCCAGTTGTATACATTGCCATACTGTGCAAGCTTATGAAGAAGTTGACTCCAAACAGTTTTGCAATAGATGCAACTAAAGAAAAAGTGATTCCTATCCTCCACTAGTCCCTTACATAATTCACATACTAGGTTAAAAGTCCCGTGCCACCTATCTTTGGTGCTTAATCTGTTCTTAATTGCTAACCAAGTAAAATGGAAGCTTTAGAGCAAATGTATTGCTACCAGAGAAGAGCATACCAAGGAACAACTGGAGGAACTGTCTAGAATATGTTGTAGCATGATTTGTTAGTAAAAGAACCCTTGGATTGAAGTTTCCAAATGATTGTATCTTCGTTGCTTCAACTATGGAGGTTAGGAAAGAGATGACTAAGTGTGTGAAATCCTCTATATTGTCCATTCCATTGCCCTTCAAATATGAGCAAAGCAACTCTGGCATTAAGAGAAATGCATCGTCTAAAGTGCTCTAGTTTATTTCTTCGTATTAATGGACTATATAGTTAGTGCAAATTACCATGCCAAGCTCATATGGAATCACCATTGCTCAGTTGATGATAAATATATGAATAGATGATATCTCTCATTTTCAGCATATGTGGAAGGATTCCAAGATCTACTCTTAGTGATCGGTAATTGCCAGAAGTTTTGGGAAGATGTGTGTTTATATAAACTCATGTTTTGTTTTTTATAAATTTATTTTATACTTATCTAGAAAATGTGTGTTGTAGTTGGCTAGAATTCTATTTTAATGTATAATCTATAGTTTATTATTTTCATATTAGTATTCGAATTTGGTGAAATCATGGACATCTTATCTTTACTTTTACCTTGTCCTGTTCTTATTCTTCTGTATATAAATTTGTATGTTGTGTTATTTTAAATATATGAGATGTTATATATATATATATATATTCCTCTTCTTTAAAACCAAATTCTGCTGAGTTAAAAACTCTAGGTATTGTTACTGCTTCCTTTGATAAGAAGAAGAGCTTATTGAATCTAAAAAGTTACCATCATTTTTTACTTGTGAAGTAGGATGGATAATATTCTTTCACGCCTCAGGCTTACGTTGCTTTGTTCTTTTATTTTTTATCACTACATCTTATCATAACATTACATAATTTGACATCTTATCATAACATTATATAATTTAACTATTAAATAGTGTACTCGAGCATTAGAGACAGAAACGAGTACCTGCTAACTGGAGACACTGGGTTAAAACAACGAAGGCAGAAGAATTGGAGAGGTTTCGTTCCAGAAGCATAGCTAAGGAGAGATGAATAGCAACCAGCAATCAGTACTCAACAATCAGCAATCAATTTAAACCGACAACACAGAGAAAAGAGATCTCTTACCTAAAGATGCTGACATCCTCCATCTTCGAAAGATCGAAGGTGGCCCTTGACGTCAACTCGCAACTAGATCAGACACAACCCAATGGAGAGAAGGAATCAGAGGAATCGAAAGCAAGAGAGCAGTTGACAAAGCGGAAGAAGAAGTTATACATGGAAGCATGAAATCCCTATCTTTTGTCATCACCTGAGGCAAAGAAGGAGACCAAATCAATACTTGACCTAATTCGGAATGTTCTAGAGCGCTAGTTGAAAGAGGAGATCGTTATTTGCTCTAAGTAGCATCTGTGTAGTTTTATGCACGTTGTCGTTTTCTCTTATTTTGGAGTCGTTTTGGTTTAATGAGGCGCTGACGATTGTTAACACTATTTTGTTGTCTTGTAACTATTATGGACCCTTATTTCTTCATTTTCAATCTAATACCCTTTTAACTTTTCAAAAAAAAACATTATATAATTTGGATGAAAGAAATTCAAGGATCTTTTAAATGAACAGTCCAATCTACAAAAGCTTTTAACTGCTAATCACCTAAAAATAATAAGGGAAGGATTCATCGCTTGGGAAGGACCACAGCTTACCAAGACCAATGTAAAACAAATATGGGAGCTTTAAATGGTTCACCAGAAAGAATTTTAACTGCGAGACTACTAAGGAGACGGAAGATTTTAACTGCGAGACTACCATAAGATCCAAGTCCTACTTGTATATATTTATATGGAGTGAAACTGTAACCCTGCCTAACTCTATGGTCTGACATTCGTTCAACACAGTTTTCATCAAAAAATAAATTGGTGTTAAGCTCCTAAAATTCTTTTCAATCACAGCAGTTCACTACAAGAAAAATAGCAAATAGGGACAGAAATTATCCGTCCCTAATTACGGACGAAATTTGGGACCAAAAATGACTAAAAAACTAAACTGTCCCTAAATCCATCCCAACAATTCGCTACATATGCGCCGACCAAATTTTTCGTCCCTAAATCAGTTGCAAAGTTTGGCACCAAAACCCCCGAAATGAAATTCATAAGAATCCGCCCCTAATTCCGAACCAAATATTCGAAAGAAGAAAAACCGTCCCTAAATCAGTTACTAATTTGCGACTATTTTTTGGATGGATAGTTTGGCACGAAAATTTGGACGGATTTTCACATAGGGACGGATTTAAAGACGGATAATTACGAACGAAACTTCTCCGTCCCAAATATCAGACGGAATTTGGAACCAATTTGTATTGAAACCTTTGCTGTCCTTAGAACCGTAACAAGTAAGTTTTCCGTTCCTAAATCCGTTCCCATTTCCGTCCAAAAATTGGTTCCTATTTTGTCCCAACTTTTCCCAGCATCCATAACAACTATATTGGGCCAAAGTTTTCCGTCCGTAAATCGGTCCCTATTTTGGTACCTAAACTGTCTCAATTTTCATCCCTGTGATTTCTCCACTTTTTCAGCAAGTGAAACGGTGCGTTTTTTGTTTACCCCCTTTATTTATTCCGAAAGATCGAGAATTTTACTTATTTGGAGTTTGTAATAATTTTATTTCTCAAGTGATATGGAGATTTATTTATTATAATAGTAAATTCTAT
>JAOSBN010000009.1:4231267-4251471 GCA_027563595.1 Erythroxylum suave
TATCATAATATTATGAATGATGTTGCATGTTAAGGATATTTATAAGTTTTTTAATTTTTCTTGGAAAATAAAAATAAAAATCAAAATGTATTCAAAATAAATGAAACATCCGTTCCTAAATCAGTTCCGAACAAAAAGAATGTTGTCCCTAAATCCGTCCCAAAATGGGCTGAAACAAACCACATGTCAGTCTCTAATTCAGCCCCTAACTTGGTCCCTAATTCAGTCCCTAAATCCATCCCCAATTTCATCTCAATAACAAGAAGTCCGTCCCCAATTCCGTCCCAATTTCTGTCCCACATTCCGTCCCCAAATCAATCTCATAATCAGTTGTCCGTCCCCAATTTTGTCCCCCATTCCGTCCCCAATTCCATCCCCTATTCTGTCCCCAATTCCGTCCCAATTTTCGTCCCACATTTCGTCCCCAAATCAATCTCACAACCAGTTGTCCGTCCGTAATTCCGTCCCCATTTCCGTCCAACATTCCGTCCCAATTTTCGGCCCACATTCCGTCCCAAATCAATCTTATAACCAGTTGTCCGTCCGTAATTCCGTCCCCAATTTCGTCCCTAATTCCTTCTGCAAAACATGTCTGTCCCCAATTCCGTTTTCAATTCTGTCCCAAAACAAATACAATAATTCGATTGTATCCATATTGCAAACGGTTTTTGGGACAGAATTTTCGGTTCTTATGTTTTAGGAACGGATTAAATTCCATCCCTAAGATTTGCGACCAATCAAATACCGACGGATACATTTCGGTCCCAAAATCCGTTCCTGATTGAATTTGGAACTGAAATTGGGACGAATTTTGCATTTTTTGTCCGTTCCTAAATCCGATTTTTCTTGTAGTGGTTTGTTCATTAGTCCTCAGTTCGATATTCTAAACCTTCACATTTTCAATGGCTTTGCCAGCTTATAAGCCCGCGTACGGTGCAATTTGGTGATGTTAGTTGCATGATAATGACTTTTTTAGTTGAGTCCTAGAAAGTTGGGAAGGCTACGCATGTGAAGTTGGTAATCGTTGAAAATTTTGAAGGAGAAAGACACGTCATCTTCCATATAACCTTATTTTGTCTAACTCTATTTACATAAAAAAAATATCGTAATTTTTACTTTAATTTTACATACTCTCTCAATTTTTCATATATTAAAATTTTCAAATTTCATAACTTACGAACCAAGCCGACTCACTTACATAGACAGACCTCACTTACATATACAGGCGTGCAAGTTAAGTCATTCTCGTTATGTGTGACCGTGACATAGGTAGCATGGCTTAAATGCACGACCGTATGTCATAGCAATTGAACGCCTAACTTGCACCTTTGCCTTTGCTATATATAAAATCAACAATGTCTAATGCACAGCAATGGAACGCCTCTGTTGGCAGTCACGAGTGGCAGCTTTTATCATAGTTTCTACTTCTAACTAGCTTTGCCCAGAATATACTTAAAGCGCATTAACATGTCCTTGTGCGATGGGACTAATCCTGCAAAGTTCTAACTTACACGATTTGGCTTCTTGTGTTCTTGATGCCAACATTGAGGATACATTTATTTGTGACCAGAACTCCTTTTGAGATTAGAATACTGATACGATATGGGTCGGAACAAGATAGCGAAAAGAAAAGAAGAGGATAAAGAAATAGAGCAAGTGGAAGAGTATCTTATGAACTCATATGCATTAATTGTATATTTTTAGTTGAGTCACTGTATTTTAAGCTTTTAATCAAATCTATCTCATTTAATTATCAAAATTTATTACATATCACACACAAAAAATTAATTTTTAATAAAATAGGTCCTAAATTCTTGGAATTTTTTTAACTATAAAATTTAATAAAATAAGTACCATATCCTAAATTCTTGGGGAGCATGCACCCACGACCACGAGGATGAATTTAGCTAGTAACCTAGCTATCGTAAAAGCAAAAATCATTGAGGTCACATGTTTTTATAAATATAGTTTCTGTAGAAACTTAGGGTGTGGGGTCACCGGTCAGTGGTTGACAGAGAGCGACAGCGAACCATCTAGTCCAAGTAAAGAAGAATTACCACCGAGAGAAGTCAAGGTTTGGTGACATTTTGCAGGCAAAAATCCAGATATCATTATGGTCTGATATGTCACTTGATTTGGCGATCGTAATGGGGAGCGATTGACCCAAAAACAAATGATATGCTTAATTATGAATCCTTTGTCATTTAGTTTCCTTTTAATTGCTTGATTATGAGCGGCCTCCTTCTCTTGATGTGAAACACAGACGTATAGTATATGTGGTTTGTTGGAATATGTTTTATGAGCTACAATTAATTGTCGTTTTGATTTTATTAAAAAAAGTTAATGATATAATTTCTATTGAGATATTTATGGTCTATTATTATTGTGATTCTTATCGGACTTAAGCTTTTTATACCATTAATGTAATTAGTAGTGTATGCCTAATTCTAAGACTCATGATGGGTAGGCGTAGAGTTACTATCTGAGTCTAGGTCTTCACTGTACTCTCTATACATACACATGTATAGTCTCTCTACAGTTTACTCCATTGAGAACTGTATTTTCAAACGAGATCAAAGTTATAATAGAAGCCCTAACTGTCACCAAACACTTACATGGTACTCTCACAATTTGACGATCATATCTTCAACAAGTAAGTATCTATATTCCCTATCACATAATTGATTACTATTTTTTCACTTCTTACATTTGGTATCAGAGTATAAGAATTACGTGATAAGGAATTTGATCATTGCTATCAATGATTCATAATTAGGATCATAATTTTCACACTTATATATGATCATGTCTGATTTTTGGGTTACTGTAAATTCGCAATATTGATCCCTAAAATTTTAGGGCTTTTGTGATCATAATCTTATAAGTCTATTAATGTATAATTTTTTATTTTTCATGCACTATGTACTAAGAATTTCGCAACACAAACTACGATTGGGTTCTTGTTCAAATTTTACCAAATCCATAAGAAATATTACTTGTTTTGCTGATTCACGTTTCCTTCATATTTTTCAGTGATGATGTGTGTGTAAATTAAAGAAACATTGAGTTTTCGAGGCTTTTTTTTGAAGAACCTGAAACAAATTTTGCAAACCGATTTTGACCCAATTTTGATCCATAAAATTATCGTGATTCTTGAAATTTCTTGAAGGCTTTTCATTGAAACTAGATTTAAACAAGTTTCTTTACATATTAAGCATGAAAAATGAACCAAAAGACAAGGATTTTGATCGAGACCCGTTTTCTGACTTGCAACCCTACTTTCTGCAACTCCGACCACCTAGAGGAAGAAGAAGACGTGTCCTGCAAATGCCCACTCTCACTCGTGGCACGTGCAAACGCATGTGGGGCCTATAAAATGTGTTTTTGTGCTCCATTTTTTTGTTACTTTCCATTTTTGAGCCTGATTTTTCTATATATTTTTCATAATTTTTCAGTTGCATTTAATATTTTTATAAAATATTACATTACATAGTATATTTTATGCATTTTCTAGCTTTTTTATTTAACTTGATACACAGAAAATTATTATTACCCTATTTTGGATATGTTTACAGTAGTCACTTTCTCTCAATTATATCTTTTATGTATTTATTAAATTGCATGTGATATTTACTTGTTTATTTAACTATAGAATGCAATTTAACATGATCCATGATCAGTTGAGGTGTCTTTTATTGTTACTTCTTCTTTTAAACTGAGTTATGGTATTGGCCAATATATTTTGATTCCTGTGTGAAGAGTTTCACGAATTACTATGGTTGATTACCACCAAAGTTGGATCAATCATAGTAGTTTGTGAGATTTATTATAAATTTTTAGGAATGTTTCTTATCAATACATATAATTGCCTACTCAAAGGGAGTAGCTGTGTGTTTTAGTTGGAGACCTAATTTCAAATAGAGTTATTAAGGATTACAATAGTCTTGAGGATCTGTCTGCCTAAAGGGGATGAAATTTCAAGATTAGTGTGCTCTAGTTTTCATAACTCATCCTTAAGGTTCTGATTTTGGTTACATATTCTGCCCAAAGGGGAATGTGTGATTCTTAGTTAGGCCTCACTATTATTTTTATGCCCTTATTACTGTTATTAACGCATTATGTTTTGTCTTACACAGTTTTCTTCACTATGTATAATAGTCAAGTGACCGTAGACATTGTAACTGACTCAAATTACAAAAGATGGAGGCAAGATATAGAATTTTCCTTAGGAATAGTTGATTTAGATATGGCACTAAGGGAAGACATGCCTGTCATACCTGATGAAGGAAGTACACCTAAACATAGAGAGAGTCTAGCTAAATGGGAGAAATCTAACCAACTTAGCTTGGTTGAGAGCACCATTGTTAAACACCTGTTGAGTGGTTTGCCTGATACAACGTCTGCTAAAGATTTTCTCACTATCATAGGGGATAGATACTAGGTATCCAATAATGCTGAGTCTAGATATTTAATGAAAAAGTTGATGAATATGAGGTATGACCATAATAGGGGTGTTAGGGAATTTATTCTGAGAATGTTTCACCTTCAAACCAAACTGAAAGCCCAATCCATTGATCTAAATGAAAATTTCATTGTTCACCATGCTTTAAACTATCTCCCTGTTGAATTTATCCAAATCAAAACATAATATAATACCATTGGTGAGAAGTGGAGTGTTAATGACCTTATTACCAAATGTGTGGCCAAGGAAGAAAAACTTAGGAAAGAAAATAGTGATTTAGCCCTCCTAACCATTTATGCTAAACCCCATTCGCATGAGTCATATGAAACATAAGAAATACTCTTATAGTATTCATAACAAAAATCAGGACTATAAGAAATTTGGGAATACTAACAATCACAATGATGGAGTTCCTAGGCAAACTACCTTCACGAAAGGTCCTTGGTGTGCCTTCTGTAAGGTCACAGGGCATCATAGAGGAGAATGTTGTAAATTCAAGGTGTGGTTAGAAAAAAAGAAAAAGCTGGAGGTAATCAATTTGCTTTTGTCTATTTTAAGTCTAATCTAGTTGGTGTCCCTATAGATTCTTGATGGTTTGATAGTGGTTCTGCTTAGATAAACTTGGATTTACCTTTTCTTTTGGTGGTGGAAAACACAATTGTTTTTTAATTCTGCAATAAATAAGATCTGGTGTTTTAGTGGATGGTTTATATAAACTGTTTTTGGCTTCTGATAATTTTTCTACATCTTTCAATATTGAGACTACTCTTGCTAAGCGGTCTAAGATAAAAGAGAAATCCTCATTATTGTGGCACAAATACTTAGGTCACATCTCTAAGGAAAGAGTAGAGCGATTAATAAGAGATAACATTTTACCTTCCTTAGACTTTAATAATTTGGGGACATGTGTAGATTGCATTAGAGGAAAATTCACTAAGACCAAAAAGAAGGATGCAAATAGAAGTCTAAGTCTCTTAGAAATCATTCACACGAACATTTGTACACCTTTATCTCCTACTATTTTTGGTAACAAGTACTTTATTACCTTCATTAATGAATTTTCCTGATTTGGCTATCTTTATTTGATCAAAAAAAATTTTGATGCACTTGAGAAATTCAAAAATTTTAAAACTGAAGTTGAAAAGCAGTTAGGAAAAGTCATCAAGGTGGTAAGATCTGATCGTAGTGGTGAGTATTATAATAGATTTGATGCTGGGCAGTAACATTTGGGACCATTTGCAAAAGTTTACAGGCTTGTGGAATTGTTCCACAATATACCATGCTTGGTAGTCCTAAACAAAATGATGTAGCTAAAAAGTGAAACTGCACTTTAAAATATATGATGAGGAGCATGATGAGTAGAATTAATTTGCCAGACTTGTTATGAACAGAAGCTTTAAAAACTACCCTTTACATCCTTAACAGAATTCCTAGCAAATCTGTTTCAAAAATACCTTTTGAACTTTGGATAGGTAGAAAACCTAGTTTAAATCACTTTCGTGTGTGGGGTTATCCTGCAAAAGTTAGGATCTATAATCCCTTAGAGAAAAAGACTGACCCTAAAACTATCCATTGTTACTTCATTGGATATCCAGACCATGCAAAAGGGTATAGGTTTTATTGTCCTAGAAGTAGTCCTAGAATTGTGGAATCTATGAATGCAAAATTTTTAGAATTGGACAAGGCTAAAGTTGTTATTCCTGGTATTAATTGCACTGCTAATGTGCATGAGATGGTTTCTTTTCTTGTTGCCATTGATAATATACCTACAGTTACTGTTCCTGATGAGAACTCGATTGATACTCCTTTTGTTGAAAATGTGATTGATTCCGCTGCTCTGGTTGATTCTCCTAATAATGTTGCTGACCTTCCTGCACTAGTTGATACTCCTCAACCCATTAAACCTATTGTGCAAGTACCTCTTAGGAGGTTAGTTAGATAAAGGAGACTGGCTATTTCCAATGATTACGTTGGAAATAGAAATGCAGTCTATGACTGATAATAAATTGTGGGAACTTATTGGATTGCCTAAAAATTGTACAGCGATTGGTTGTAAATGGGTTTTTAAAACTAAGAAAGAATCAAAGGTTCAAGTTGAGAGATATAAAGCTAGGCTAGTAGCAAAAAATTTCATGCAAAGAGAGGGCATTGACTTCACTGAAACTTTTTCCCAAGTGTCTAGTAAAGATTAATTTAGAGTTGTCATGACTCTTGTAGCACATTTCAATATGGAGTTACATCAAATGGATTTCAAGACAACCTTTTTGAACAATCATCTCCATGAGGAACTATACAGGCAACCACCTGAGGGTTTTCAATCAAATGGTAATGAGCATTTATTGTGCAAACTAAAGAAATCTATTTATGGTTTGAAATAGGCTTCTAGGCAATGGTATATGAAATTTGATACAGTCGTTACCTCCTTAGGTTTTGAAGAAAATAAAGTTAATCAGTGTATATACTGAAAGGTCAATGGGAGTAAGTTCATGTTTCTCGTTTTATAGGTTGATGACATTATACTTGCTAGCAGTGACCTTAGCTTGCTGAATGAAAATAAGTAGACGCTAACGAAGTATTTCGAGATGAAGAATCTTGGTAAGGCAAGTTTTGTGTTAGCAATTAAAATTCGTAGGGATAGATCTCGTAACTTGCTTGGTTTGTCTCAAAGGGCTTACATTAATAAAGTCCTAGAGAGATCTGGCATGCAAAACTGTAAACCCGGTGATGTACCAATTATCAAAGGTGCCAAATTCAATAAAAACCAATATCCTAAGCAGAGATGAAGAACGAACCATTTAATAGTGTGTTGGAAGTTTAATGTATGCTCAGGTTTGCACTAGGCCTGACATTGCTTATATAGTTGGCGTTTTGGGTAGGTACTAGTCTAATCCTGGTAATGCTCATTAGGTAGCTGCTAAGAAAGTGATGAGATACTTGCAGAAAACAAATACTCTTGTATGGAAGAGTTGACACTTAGAGATAATAGGGTATAGTGACTCAGATCTAGCTGAGTGCCCTAATGATATGAAATCGACTTCGGCTACATCTTTATATTGGATAGGGGTGTGATATCTTGGAAGAGCAAGAAGCAGACTATGGTTGTGTCTTCCACTAGTTATTGCTTGTTATGTGGCTGCTACTCATGTTGTTTGGTTGAGAAACCTGGTGAATAGACTTCGCATTGTGGATTCCATTGATAGACCTCTCAGAATCTATTATGATAATAGTGAAATAGTGTTTTACACTAAAATTAACAAGACGTCTAGTGGTTCTAATCACATGGAATTAAAGTATCTGACTGTTAAATACCTATTGAAGAATAAAGACATAGTCATTGAACATATAGTTATAGAGTCCATGCCAGTTGATCCTTTAACCAATGGTCTTCAACCTATAGTGTTTCAGAAGCACGTTAAAAACATGGAAATTTGGAGCTCTTTTAATGTGCTTGATTAGTGGGAGTTTTGAAATTTTTGTGATTTTTCTCATTTTGAAACTCAGTGTCTTTTTATATCATCATGTCTCGTGATTGATACCATGTTAGAGTTAGAGACATGTCACAAAATTTTGGTCTCGGTGTTTTATTAGATTAAAATATCTCCTGGTTAACACTATATTTGAGTTTGCGGACAACTGTACAACTTGGTGTCCTTTTTAATCATCGTGCAGGTGGTTGACACTATATTGGAGTTCAAGACATTATAGTTCATAATGAACTATACAATTTATCTTGCTTTAAGCCTGTTTTAAGAGAAATAGTAAGGATTGACGTTGAAAGTAGCATCTTAAATTAATTATTGGATCACCTTTTTGTGCTATTTTTACGCTATACTATACATTAATGACAAGTCGACAAAGTCGACGATATATGTAATTATGGATTGATGTTATATCAATAAACGATGTAACAGGTGACATAGTTCAATGTCATTTGACTTTGATCAAGCTTAGTCCTATTGAAGTGCCATATCTTGGATCATATGTTTTTTCAAAATGTGACCACATTGTATAAAATTTAGTTTATTAGCCTGAGAGTCATTTTCAAAGTTTTTCAAAAATAAAATTAAAAAATTAAATTATCATCAGTAGGAGAATGCTAGAATATATTTTATGGGCTACAATTAATTGTCATTTTGGTTTTATAAAAGCAGACTAATGATATGATCCCTATTGACATGCATATAGTCCATTATTATTGTGATCCCTATTAGATTTAAGCATTTTATACCGTTAATGTAATTAATGGTGTAGGCTTAAGCCTAAGACTCATGATGAGCAAGCCTAAAGTTATTATCTATGGTTAGGTCCCCACTACACTTCCAATATATACACATGTATAGTCTCTTTATAATTTACCTAACTGAGAACTTTATTTTTAAAAGAGATCAAATTTGTGGTGAAAACTCAGCTGTCACCAAACACTTACTTGGTGCTCTCATAATTTGACAATCATATCTCCGCCAACTAAGTATCTATTTACCTATCGCATAATTCATTACTGTTTTTTTCACTTCTTACATGGTCACGATTATTCGGTCCACCAAAAGTTGAGTATTACGTACACAGACTCATTTGCAATTTGGTACGATTTTTATTTTTATATTTAGTTCTTATTCCACCTCACGTAGCTCGTTATAAAAGCACTACTTGCTTTAGACCTCAACCGTTAAACATTAATCTAGAGAATGGCTGGAGGAAACAAGAAAGAGAGTACCGTTACAGTAGTAGAGAGCAAAGAGTGGTACCTTTCAGACTACGCACCACAGGGTGTTCCCAACACAGATCATCTAAAACTCCGAACCGTATCACTGAACATTGATGCTATCGCCGATGGTCATGTCGCCGTTCAGATCCTCTTGCTCTCTGTTGACCCTTTTCTGCGAGCTCGAATGACTGGCAGCGAAGACGGTCTATACGCATCGCAGTTCAAGCTCAACGAGGTAACTAAAACAAATTAAACATCTACCATGTAGCATGAGATTTTCCGTCATATCCACGCTTTCTGCTATATGTTTCAGGTATTATAGTGTTTGCGACTTTGTTCCGAAAGAGTTATACTATCTTTCTACGTATATACGTAAAGGGGCTTAAGGTTTTACGCTTTCTACAAATGCTTACTCGAGTTTATCAATTAACTTTTAAAAGGAAAGAAAGATATATGTATATTTTCTGGGGTTAAAACAATTATTTTAAAAAAATTTAGTAAAATCCAAAAGCTGTTTTCCTTTTTTGAAATTTCCGAAAGACGTAGTTTTGCAAAAGCTTTGGTTCTGCGTTTCTTATAATTGTATATGTCGGTTGCTAGATATAAATCAAACTGTTAATTTTTTGATGCAAACGAAAATAAAAAAATAAATATAAAATTAAATAAATCAATGCTTAAAATTTGATAATGTAGTTTGACATATTTTTATGTACGTCTACGAGACCCTACTCAATTTAATATTTTCACTATTTACTGAATTAACATCCCTTAACTTTTGACACTAATTTTCATTTAATAGTATGATCGTCTTACACTAATTTTAGTTGAAGATTTTCTTATAAATTTTTTACCCAAAAAGACAATAAATGAAAGTTTCAAATGATTGAAATATATTAGAACAAGAGCGAGATATAAAAAAACTTCTTTATAATTTAACTTCCTCTAAGATGGATATGAAAATCATTCACCAATTGAATAATCGTAACCTGCTGCCCAGATTGCGTGAAACTTTAATTGAAGTCAGCTATACTTAATTCTATATACGTATGTGATTGCAGGCGATAAGAGCATTTGGAATAGGAAGGATAATCAAGTCCCGTGACAGTAAACATACAAAAGGTGATGTCATTGTCAGTCCATACTTCCCAGTTGCAGAGTACTGTGTTATACCATCAGATCCTACTTTAAGGAAGATCAATCCAGCAGCAGGCATCGAATTGACAGATTACCTCAGCTGTCTTGGTAATCTCATTAAGTTGACAAGTTTGGTGATGAAGTAGTATCTGACTAGTTAAGGCTAAATTAAATAAACAATATTATAATGCATGCTTCAGTATTTATATTGCAGGGGTACCTGGGTTTGCTGCATGGGTGGGGATAAAAATGATAGGAGAACCGAAAGAGGGGTCAAACGTCTTCATCTCAGCAGCAGCAGGAGGTGTTGGCATGTTTGCAGGGCAACTTGCAAAACTAAAAGGTTGTAGGGTTGTTGGAAGCACAGGTTCTGACGAAAAGGTATGATTATGATGACTTGTTAGTTCAAAACTAACAAATTTGACGCCCTACTTTTGCAATCTACGATTTCAACCATTCTTTCCTTTACTTCTAATTAAGGATTGTGATTGATTAATTTCAACCATTCTTTCCTTTGAGAAGGTAAAGCTATTGAAAGATGAATTCGGATACGATGAAGCATTCAACTACAAAAGAGAAACAGATTTCGACTCTGCCATAAACAAGTAATCACGTGACACTCTTTCTTTTCTCCACATCTCTGTTGTATTCCTCGTCTAACTCGTGTGTCTCCTCTATGTATAAAATCCCCATAGTACTGCAGCATGTTTGCAATTGTCTGACTTGTGTGTCTCCCCTGTATAAGAGTTCTAAAGCGCTATATTGATGAGCCAACTTATAGAAGTACCTATATGTAGATACGTATTGTCGAATTTTAAATGCAGATAACGTGATAGGATCAATGAATATTTGTATCATTGATACTGAAATAAAAATATTACATATTTTTGTTTTTCTTACCTACCGATTATACAGTCTTTTTATAGAATTTTTAAATTGCCATTTTTCTCACAGATTTTGTGATACTTAATATTATCTTATCGTATTTTTATTTCTTTGTTTCTTTATCCTTTCTTATCATCATTTAAAAAACCCTTTTTATATTGAAAGATTATTGGAATCGTTTCAATAGTTTAGACTGTTGAAACAATTACTGATATTTAATTCCATCGTAAGTGTATTTTTTCTTTGTCTCCTACTCATACATGATGGGACTTAGGTGAATAGAATTTTCCAGTTATTATATTTATTTAATAATTCATATTACCATATATTT
The DNA here is from genome assembly GCA_027563595.1 of Erythroxylum suave. Taxonomy (NCBI): domain Eukaryota; kingdom Viridiplantae; phylum Streptophyta; class Magnoliopsida; order Malpighiales; family Erythroxylaceae; genus Erythroxylum; species Erythroxylum suave. The sequence goes on from JAOSBN010000009.1 coordinate 4,242,785, forward strand.
GTTAGGAACATACGATTTTTCAAATGATGAATCAATTCTTAAGTGGATTTAGTATGATATACCTTAGACTATTTATTACATCAACCTTTTGTCATTCTCAGCATATAAATGCCCTCTTATTCATACTACCTTTTACTCATAAGGTGGATCCTTTTGAGTACATCCTAATGCAAACTCAAATTTATAATGTTCTTCCTTGTTTCTTAATCTTTTGAATCAAATTAATTTGTTTTTTAGAACATCTTATTATCTTGAATAATTCACAATTTTCTATTAACATTTTAAAATAAAAACTACTAATTCAATTATTTGGAATTAGAGCTCGACTAAAAAAGGTTTTTTGGTTTAAGGTTCGTACAGCCTCAAAACATTTTCACACAATTTAAATTGAGAATTTGACATATATTATCCTTATTGGTTGACAATGCACATATGGCATGATTCGTGTATTATAGTATTGACTCTCATTTTTTAGATCATTTTCTTTCTAAAAATATTGTATAAATGACCGTCTAGATATACCTAATACTTAAACCAAGATCTCTTGTTTATTCATGTTAAGACAAATGAGGCCAACATATTATTTCTTTAAGTTATGTTATTATATTAATAACCTCTTATACCTTTTAATATACTTCACATTGATATTAATACTTTAAGCCTTGAGCTCTTGTTTGTCACCTGAATAAGCTACTTAAAACTTATCTTATCACCATTTCTAAAATGTAATGGAGGTGATTATCGTTTTGGTAAGGTATCTCGTCTCTGTTTGACTTACTTTTTACTGTTAGAACTGAATGTTTAATACTCATTCAGACATTATAAAATTGAAATTTCTATTTGACATCAAGAATTCTCGTACTTGTAGAATTGATTTTTCATTTAAAATTTATTATAGAAATATGACTTTTAGTACTTAATTAAGCTAATGTTGCATCATGTACTCAATAACAAAAAAATCATCATCATGCATTTCTCTTTGTACTACTATTTCCTTAACATAATTATAATTGATATCTATGTGCTTGGTTTAGAATTGATATTTGAGCTCCCAAGTAATGCCTTTCAGTATATGTGTTCATACACGTAGCAGTGTATATAAGAATTCTAATTAAAACAAAAATAAGGAACCATCTTTATCTCTTTCCCTTGATGTGGCGTCCTTAGACATTACTTATTTCTTAGGTACTCATGTTTAGCAATGATGGTAAGATGGTTTGTAGTCCTACACGCAAAACTGTTCAAATATTTGCTTGACATACACGTAGCTTGTAAAAGTAAGAATGATTACCTTGAAAGTACTTGGCAATCTTAACTACAAGATGTATACAACCTTATTTATATTCTTCGTCTTAAATATAGTCGAGTTGGTGGAGTGGGGAGACATGGGGTCAAAAGGTCTTATGTTTGAATTCTCCAACCTACACTCTTTCGATCGACCCTATTGTATAGGGTTTGCCTTGTGCGAAGTACCCGTTGGTGTAATTTGCAGACTATTACGTCAATCTAAAGTTTTACTCAGTGTGCATCTAACAGATAGAGGCTGTGGGTTCCTTGATTTAAAAAAAGAAAATAATCCACGTATAAAAATAAAATTACATATTTATAGTAGAATCTTTTAATATATATTTATGGTCTTAGCCAATCATATATATAGTTATGTGATATTGTTAAAGTATATAATATACCAATGATTTTGAGACTGCTTTAGACCATAAGGTACTACTCTTAGCCTTTTTGAATCAAACATAGTGGTTGTTCTATATAGTTTCTTTCTTTTAATTCTTTGATTACGAGCAATCTTTACATCCATTTGATATTTATCAAAATCCATTTTAACTATTGAAGCTAGAATTAGTCAAACTGATGTAAATTTCATAATAAGTGAAATGTCTTCTCATATTCAATCTCTTGTGTTGTATGTACTTATTTGGTCCTCAATAGTGCATCACCCAAGAATCTGTTCTATTTCATCATTGAATAATTGACTTTAGTGGATTGAGCCAATTTGGATAGAGCCGCCTTCTCTTTTGCTTGGATTGATTCAAAAAGGAAATTGAGATATAGCGTGTTGAATTTTAGAACCAGAAACAAATGAAAATAGAATAGAATAGAAAAGACATAATGCACTAGGTATTTTATTGATCGGTTCACCTTTACATTGACATGAAGAACTAAATATATAGGCAATGAAAGATTTAAACAAATTAAAAATTTAAAAGTTTAAATCCTAATAACAACTTTATCTTCTAGGAGATGACAAATCTTATCTTTATCTTATTTATTTACCATCTATCACAATAATGTCTCTAAACTGATTTCTAAAATCAAGCACTAATTATTATAATCAAATTTGCCTAACACCTGGTTAATTGATCATTTATTTCATAATAATTTGCAAGCTTAAGGAGAATTTTCTAGCAAACTCCTCCTTTCCTTAGGAGTTGTAGTGCTTTAATGTCAAAATGACTCATCTTCTACTAGTTGTCGTGCATTTTTAACTCCTAGCTGGTGTAAGTTGCTTCTCTTTTCCTTTACTTTGATGTTGCATCTCTACTGTTGTGCCGTTTTGGCGATGTGGGCTGCAGGCATTTCACTCCTTTGCTGTTTTGTTTTATTTATGTTTTGTGCTTTTATTTCTCCTGTGAACTATCGTTTAATTCTTCTTTTGTCCAGTTGTTGCTTGTTATCGTTTTGGTCCTTTCTCACTGATGACTGATGCATTTGCTGTTTTACCCTCTTCATTTCGTGACTTGCAAATCTTTTCCATATGTCCAATTTGTTCATATTTTCTACATTTGATATTAGGCCTTCACCAACATTTTCTTTATGTGTGATTTGTTTCTTTGTAATGTGAGCATGGTGGATATGAATCATCATTGTATCTGTTGTTGTTGTTGTTGTTGTCGATCTTATTTTTGTCTCCTTCTGAATTTTTTTCCTTTCTTTGTGCATCTTGATTTGGAACATTGTACGATTTGTTGGCAATGGGGGCATTTCATGGTCTTCCTTCACAGCTTCCCAAATATTTATAGCATTAAAATGAGCTTTTATTTAAACAACTCAAATTTGATAGTTTTCACCATCAAAAATTGTCAGTACACCCTTAAGACAGTTATGTTTCAAACTCTATTGCTTGAAGATGGTTGTAACTCTTGTTGTAATTTTAGGTTATAAATCAAGTTTGTACTTTGACTTCACTCATCTCATAGGTCCCTCAAGACAAAAAGCTTTGATACCATTTTGATTTTTAGAATTAGAAACAAAAGAAAATAGAATAGAATAGAAAAGACATAGTGTACTAGGTATTTTATTGATTTGTTCACTTTTATATTGACATGGAGGCCTAAATATATAGGCAATGAAAGATCTAATCAAATTAAAATTTTAAAAGTTTAAATCCTAATAGCAACTTTATCTTCTAGGGGATGACAAATGTTATCTTTATCTTATTTATTTGCTACCTATCATAATAATATCTCTAAAATGATTCCTAAAATCAAGCACTAATTATCATAATCAAATTTGCCTAAGACCTGGTTAATTGACCATTTATTTTGTAATAATCTATAAGACAAAGGAATTTTCCAACAACCTGAATGCTTGCAAGCTTTTCTTTAGGTGCTAATAGTTCTATTGAGGTGATAGCACCCTAGCTTTTGTTAAGGGCTTTCATATCCTCCTTAACACATTGAATCCTCCTTATGCAAGTATAAAGTTTGTGTCCTTGAAAGGAGGATGCCATTCCCTTGGTCATTGCTGCCTCAACATCTACTTCAGTTAAGAAATTATAAAATCTTTGAACAAAATTTGGATCATAATATGTGTATGATCTAGGAAACTTAGGCTTAGAACAAAGCCTTTCTCTTTGGAAAGGCTGATAGCCATAAGTCAATGATTAATTTTTTATCAATTTTCTTTCTAAAAATTAGTTGCCTCTTCTATTTTTTTGTCCAAGTGAAAAATTAGCTTGAAATATTCAAATTAGTCACTTGAATAATATAAGATTAAAGGATCCTTTTGTAAAAGTTTTACTTGAATAATATAAGATTAAAGGATCCTTTTGCAAAAGTTTTCAACTATCGTTTTCTTTTTTTTTTTGGAGGAAAAATTGAGAGACTTCATTAAATTAAATAAGATGATAGAACATAAAAGATACAAGATGGAGGAAAATCCTTTCAGACCACCCTATCTATCGTAATAGTACAAGCTCTAGCTAAATTATGAGTTGCACTATTTGCAGAATGCCTCACAAAACTTAGATTAACATCTCTTAAATCTAACAAAAGAGATTTGCAATCCTGAACAAGCAAGCCAAAAGATGAATGATCACTATAACTAGGATTAGCAATAGCCTAAACGCTAGGTTGGACGTCTGACTCCATAGAAACAGAGGACCACCCTTCTTCCTTAATGCAATTCAAAGCTTCACGAATAGCCATGGTTTCAACATCTTAAGCATCAAATTACCTCTTATAGATTTCTGCAGAGCAGCAACAAAATTCCCTTGACAGTTACGGACAACACAAGCAACGCCAACGTATACACCCCCAAAAAAAGCCCCATCAATATTCATTTTTAAGCTACTAGGAGGAGGTCTACTCCATTTATGTACCAAAGAAGACGCAGAAGTTGTTGTAGAATTAATATTTGCTTGCACCCAATCCTGCAATACTGACTTGGCTCGATTAAGAATCTATATTGGCCACTCCTTATGTCTCCAGATCAACATATTCCTTGATTTTCATACGAACCACAAAATTGTAATTAAATCCTAAAATAACATATCATTCAATTATCGTTTTCTTCTCTCTGATCTTCTATCTTATCATATTTTTCTTTATCATCATTTTAAAATAAAAGAAACAAAACTTTATTTATATCATAAGATTAATGGAACTACTTCAATTGTTTGGACCGTTAAAACAGTTAACAATATTTAATTTCATCATGGGTGTATTTCCCGTTCACATATATACATGTATAACAGCATATTACTTTTCAAGATTGATAACTTAATGGTTACAGGTACCTGCCCAATGGCATTGATGTATACCTTGACAACGTGGGTGGTAAGATGCTGGAAGCCGTCCTTAACCATGTCAACTATCGTGCTCGGATCGCTCTCTTTGGAATGATATCGGACTATAATAAGGTACATAGCCGACCAAGTCAGAATTTGGAACTCGAAACTATCGAGTATTCTACGTCTTTTTATGTAGTTTCTTATGCTTAGAAATTACAAAGGGTGAAAGAAAGAACAACGAAATTAGCCATTTCGTTGTTAAATCCTTGCTTTGCTTGGCAGAACATATCACTGCCAAAAAGTATACCCTATTGGCATGTTATAGATGATGATGATTACATCCGTAATTATATGGTTGGCTTTTCATGTTATTGAAATGATCCAGGTATGGACAGAGAGAGAAGGCGTGAGGAATCTGTTGAATATGGTGGGCAAGGAGGTGAGGATGGAAGGGTTTATGTTGGGTTCATATATAGGTCATTTTGAGGCTTTTGCAAAGGAGATGGAGGAATACCTAAATAAAGGCATGATTAAGTCTAAGCAACACATCTACAATGGCATTGAGAGCTTTCTGGAGAGTTTGGCATCACTTTTCTCAAGCTCTAATAGTGGGAAAGTCATCGTTCAGGTCCAGTCTTGGACGGGAGCATAAGTCTATCAAGTCTATGATTAATTTGTTTGGAGGAATAAGAAAGTACTATGAGGTTGGTGGCTGCAACAGACTCTGTAGTAGTCACTGACGTCTACGAATATGGAGCTTCTGTTGTAAGTGTATTGGCCACTGGACTGGAGTTCTCGCATTACATTCCATGGGACTTATCTATGTTAATTATGACGTAATAAAACTCATTATCGTAGGTAGTGCCAACATTATCGTACGCAGAGCAAAGGGTACAAAATGAAATTCTTAAAGTAAGTTTTGAAGTCAATTAAACTCTGCTACAGTATTCAATGAACTATATCCCTCTGAACCATTAACAATGAACTCCAAACCTAAAAAGAACATCCTATCGCATGGGAGTTAGTAAGTGCATGCAAAATATAGGTGATTTAAGGATTTAAGGATTTAAGGTATCCATTACCTAGCTTACATTTTGAGTTCACAATAGTTGGATTAGTTGTTTTAATTCTGTAATATGATGACAGCTTTGTTGTGAAAATTCGATCGGATTAGAGCAGGTTCGCAGCTAAATAGGACTGAAAAGAATATTAATGAACACAGATTTTACGTGGAAAACCCTAAAGTAGGGTAAAAACCACGGGCAAGGATAGAAGAATTTTACTGCTGAGAAAAATGGAGAATTACGAGGAGAAAACTACACTCACAAAAATACACAAAATATTTTTATATCTCTCTCTTTTTTTCTCTCTCTCTCTCTCCTCACACCTCTCTTAATTTTTTGCACTCCTTTCTCCTTATATCTCCAGCCTATTTATAGGCAGGAGAAGTGTAGGATTGGCCAGCCATCTATATTTAGCTTATTAGGCATGTTAGGCACTGAAATTCGGTGCCTAACATGCCAAGCCAATTTCGATGCCTAACATGCTAAGCCTTTAGTTTGACAATTCTCCTACTTGAAGATTTGATTGAGAGTCAATCAGATCTTCACACTATTCTTTCCACTTTGCCACTTCATGTTGCTTACGTCTCTGTTAGGCCACACGAGGATCGACACCATATAAACTTGTCACCATTGATTGCTTGTCATAAAATTTGCCAGGTTATCCATTATATGAATTTTCTGCATATTCACTGTTCCTTCTTCCACTTTCTCACGAATGAAGTGAAACTGAACTCGAATGTATTTTGTTTTTGAATGAAATGCTGGATTCCTTGCAAGATGCAAAGCACTTTGGTTATGACAAAACAAAGTAACATTATCTTGTTTATAACCAAGTTCTTCTAACAACATCTTCAACCACACTGCTTCTTTACTGACTTATGTAGCTGCTACATATTCTACTTCTATTGTTGACGTAGCCACAACTGACTGCAGTTTTGAAATCCAGCTTACAGCTCCTCTAGCTAGTGTAAACACAAATCATGTAGTGGATTTACTTTTATCAAGATCACCTGTATAATTAGCATCAACATATCCTCTGACAGTAAAATCTGATCCTCCATAACATAATGCAACACCTGAGGTTCCCTTGATATATCTGAGAATCCTCTTAACAGTATTCCAATGCTCTCAACCAGGATTCGCCATGTATCGACTAACCACTCCCACTGCATGTGCAATGTCTGGTCTTGTACAAATCATAGCGAACATTAAGCTTCCCACTGCTGATGCATATGGTACTCGAGACATCTCCATCCTCTCTTCTTCATTGCTAGGACTCATACTTGAGGATAACTTGAAATTAACAAGAAGAGGGGTATAAATTGACTTATAATCTTGCATGTTGAATCGCCGCAAGATCTTCTTCAAATAATTCTTTTGAGAAAGTCAAATCTTCCTATTATTTCTATCTCGGTGAATTTGCATCCCTAAAATCTTGTTTGCTGGTCTCAAGTCCTTCATTTCAAATTTTGTAGCCAACTGTGCCTTCAATTCTTTGATAAGATCATTGTTGGGGCCTGCTACCAACATGTCGTCTACATATAACAACAAAACTATAAAATCATTTTTTTCAAACCTCTTGAAATATGGACAAGGGTCTGCATTCAGTCTGCCATATCTAAGGCTCATAATGAAGGAATCAAATCTCTTATACTAACATCTTGGTGCCTGCTTTAAACCATACAGAGATTTATTCAACTTGCAAACCAAGTTCTCTTTTCCTTTTTCTTCAAAACCTTCTGGCTGGAGCATATAAATTTCTTCTTCAAGATCTCCATGAAGAAATGCAGTTTTCACATCTAACTGCTCAAGATGCAAGTCAAATGTAGCACACATCGCTAGGACTACTCGAACTTTAGTGAGTTAAACCACAGGAGAAAAATTTTTGTTAAAATCAATACCTTCTTTCTGAGCATATCCTTTTACTACCAATCTAGCACGATATCGAGTCTACTTGATCATCACCACTCCGCTTGATCTTGTAAACCCATTTATTTCTAATAGGCTTTCTTCCTTGTGGTAGTGATAATAGCTCCCATGTCTTATTCTTATGTAGAGCTTCAATTTCTTCCTGCATTGTTGCCATCCACTGAGCTGCATCTGAACTATTCATTGCTTCCTGAAGAGTTGATGGCTCTCCATCCTCAGTTAAAAGACAGTATGCAATATTACTCTCCATAATATAATCTGAGTGCCATCTCGATGCTCGTCTTGTGCGAGTTGTTTTCTGAGTATCTGAAACATTAGATTCGACTGGTTCTTGCTCCTCGTGCTAGATCTGGTTCAACTTCAGAAGAATCATTTTGTTCAAATTCCTTTTTCGCCTATGTTGTTATAGTCTCCGGATTCTCTTGTATTGTGCCAACATTTTCTGCTTGCTCTTGATCCTTATTTCCATGAAAATAACATCTCTGCTGATAATAATCTTGTGGGCAGTGGGATCCAACAGACGATACCCCTTTACTCCTTCAGCATATCCCAAGAAAATACATCTTCTGGATTTTAGATCCAACTTCATATTTTCTTGGGCATTAAACATCACATAGGCAGGACTTCCAAATATATGGAGGTTGGAATAATCCACTGGTTTACCAGTT
>JAOSBN010000009.1:4252223-4288768 GCA_027563595.1 Erythroxylum suave
GATGAAATGAAATGAGGAAAATTTTGGTTTCAAAAACATTATGATTTTTATACTGATGATTTATTATGATGCCATGTAAGGTGTTTGTAGTGATTGATCGTAGCTCACCCTTATCGTAGGATATGTACCGGAATGACCTACGGGCGTCCCGGTGTGTACCCTGCGGTAAGGGGGCGCTACAGAATAGGGTAATGGTGAGTTTCAATTAAGAGATATTTCGGTTGTCAGAGAGTTCCCTAACATGTTTCCCCATATATTCTAAGATTATCCCCAGATAAGGTAATGAGTTTGAGATAGATTCACCTCCAGAAACCCAACCGACCTTAATTACTCTACACAAAATGGCCCCAGTGGAGTTAAAGAAATTGAAAGTGCAAATGGAGGAGTTTTTAGATAAGGATTTTGTGAGATCTAACAAACTTCTACTTAGGGGCTCCAGTCCTATTTGTTAGAAAAAAGGATAGGAGTTTAAGGTTGTGCATTTATTATAGAAAACTAAACAAAGTGACAATTTGTAACCAATATCTGCTTCCGAGGATTGATGATTTATTCTATCAGCTACGAGGATCTAAGATGTATTCGAAGATTGATCTAAGATCATGTTATTATCAGTTGAGAGTTTACAACGAGGATATTCCAAAAACTGCATTCATGACTAGCTAGGTACGGGCATTTTCAGTTTTTAGTTATGCCCTTCGAATTAAAAAATGCTCCAGTTACTTTTATGGATTTTATGAATAGGGTGTTTTGAGAGTATCTAGATACGTTTATGATCATTTTTATTAATGACATATTGGTGTACTCAAGCAATCATAAGGAGCATGCAGAACACCTTCTGATAGTATTATAGACCCTACGAGAACACCATTTGTAAGCTAAACTTAGTAAGTGCCAATTTTGGCTAGACAAGGTTATATTTTTGGGTCATGTCATCTTAGTTAAGGGACTTAGTGTGGATCCCCAAAAGATTAAAGCTGTTATTAATTGGAGACCACCAACCACTGTGATAGAAGTCAAAAGTTTCCTTCGATTGGCAGGCTATTATAAGAAACTTGTTAAAGGTTTTCTAAAATAGCAACCCCATTGACCAAATTGATGCGAAAAGAGGAGAATCATAAGCAAAACTACCATACCTATGATCTAGAGTTAGTAACATTGATTTTTACATTGAAGATATAGAGGTATTATTTGTATAGTATTCCCTGTAGATTTTCATAGATCACAAGAGTCTACAATATTTGTTCACTCAGAAGAACTAAACATGAGGCAGAGGAGATTGTTGGAGTTAATAAAAGATTATAATTGTATGAACCGAAAAAGTCCATGTAGTGGTTGATACTTATGTAGGAGACTTACTAGTTCGATAGCACAACTAAAGACGATATATCCTCCACTTCTAGTGGAAATGAGGTCTCTATCAGTAAGATTGGATATGGCAGACTAAAGGGCATTAATTGCTGTCTTTCACGTTCGTCCCATTTTGGTGGATCAAACTAAAGAGGGAAGAAATGAGATCAACATTTGATGAACATAAAGATCAAAGCTAAGACTAGGTAGAGAATAAATCTTATAATCAAGGAAGATGGTACAGTGATGAGGGGACAACGATTATGTGTAGAGATCTTAGAGGAAGCTCACTCCTCAGTTTATGCTATGCATCTGGGTAGAATGAAAATGTACCCCTCTCAAAGAACACTATTGGTGGAGAGGGATGAAGAAGGAAATAGCATAATTCATTTTTAAGTGTCTAACCTGTCAATAGGCAAGCAGAAACACAATTAGCATATATGTTCTATGATTAAACACAATTAACTAGTTATGGGTAAGTGATGTAGAACTGGCTCCGTAACTATCAGTATATAACGGCTATCATAGTACAAGTAAGCGATGTAGAACTAGCCCCGTATATAGTTAAGCAATTGTAAGTAAACAATGCAAAACTAGCTCTATAACTACCAATATATAATGGTTAACTTAGTGCAAGTAAGTGATGTAGAACTAACTCTATAACTAGTGATTAACCAGTCATGGGTAAGTAATACAGAGTAGGTACCATGACTTTATGCCTAATGGTACCATATAGCAAAGAAGTTAGTGTAAGGTTATGTCGTATAAGAAAGTTCGTGATAATAACGATGCTGCCACAATTTACTTTATTAGTAACTTGAAATTTGATTTTTTGGAAGCATAAATGTTTTATATTGTATTGTGTCATAAGAAATGAAATGAAATTGTTTTAGGGAGGTTTAAATTGTTAAATATGGTTTGCATAGAAATTTGAACATTCATTGAGCTCGTTTAGTTCAAATCTACTTTCTTTTTTCAAAATAAATCATCCCAGGTACACGCTCAAAGGTTTTATAGCAAAGACTCACCTTTTGAGTAGCTCACTTCATCACGTGCTACTATGTGGGCATTTTTGCCTTGTAAATGCTTTTGAGAATTACTGCATATCAATGAACATGTTTTGGAATGTATTTTGTATAAAGAAAGCATTTATATAAAGGTTTTTTAATGAAATGTTTGAATATGTTTTAGCTTTTCAAAGTTTATTGAAGTGATTGTTGAGATTGCTTGTGAGTGGACCTGAAGTCCAAATTTTGAAATGGAGATGTGATTATAGAAATTTTTTGAACTTTTACATGGATTTTGAAAATTTTCAAGATGTCAAAATATAATCGTTGTGCTACCAAAATTTTTAATAAAATAGTTTTGAAAATCCACTACTTATATCCTTTTATGTTGAATTAAAACTTTTTGATGAAAATGGCAATAGTCTTCACTCCATAGGAACTTTTAGGTTGGCTCAGATATCAACTAAAGGGCCACCGTATGGTTTCAGGCAAGCCACCTAGTCGTTTTAGGAAAAGGGACTGTCATAATTTGCCTTAAACCAGGCTTGTACAATTCTTAAACTACTTCTCTAGCTACTTCCAAATCAATTTGTAATCTCATTTATAGTAGGTGAATAATGTGATTATAGTTTGCAACTACAATGCTACCTCCCAAATCCTATTCTGGTCCATTAGATTCAATCTTCCCACCAAATCTTTGTCTGCTAAGAATTTGGGCCTTGATTGCATCTGCCAAGAATCTAGGGCTTGATTGTATATCAGCCATTACCTAGATTAATGTGAGAAGGCACCATATAGATATGTTCTCTCCTGTGTGGAGGGACATATCTTTTGTTTACAGAGGGAGTGGCTGAAAGGCAATTGCATTCTTCGATTTCCATTGCATTAGGAGCAGGATGCTCCCCATGTCCTTCAGCAATTATCTTGTAAATAGTTTGTCAAGCTTCTTTGTTAAGACTTTGATTGCATCAGTCGTGGAGGTCACATTAAACTTTAACTCTAAAACTTCATTTATACAAAAAATATTATTTTGTTGTGGCAATTTTGGATTCTTGCCTACAGGGAAGTTAGTTGAAGGTGAGGTTGCCTTTTTAAGATTTTCTACTAGTTGAGATACAAAGCCTTCATTCCCTACAGCTATAAGGATTTCTTTTTCCAAAGCTAGAGGCAAAGGGATTTTTTTCTATCAAATGTTGTTGGCATAGTGGTCTTACTAAGTATGCCAAATTATTTGGTGTTAATCTAGAATAGGGGCATGCTAGGGAAGAATTCTACTAGAATTCATACCTGAATTGTATCGAAGATAAAAATGAGCTTCAAAAAGCTTAGAGAATGGAGTTTGGAGCCACCAAAATGCTAAGATATATTGAAATGAAGAAAATAATTTCTTGTTGTCAAAGGGGTTAAAAAATATATAAGAGAATTCGATAAAATAAAGGTGAATTAACAAAATAAACAAAGCTAGAAAATTACAAAATGCATTTGAAAATAGTTTATTAATCTCTTTAAAGAGTGATTTTTGTTATGTTTGATGGTGATATTCTCTTGTCCAAAAAATTGTCTAGAGGTTGTGTTTTGTAGTATATTGAGTGTGTTGATTATCGAGTATCCTTTCCCTCGAGTAGTTTTGTACTATAACCATTAACAACTTCCATATTCTAAAATTCTACCTCGGCGGCTTAACTTTTAGCCTACTTCATCATGTTTTTGTTAGCTATCTTCCGTTATTTTCTCAGGTAACTTCCTAACTTCTAGTCCTTGATTAGCTAATTATCATCTTGCACTATTTTTAAACAAGCATATGCCAATTATGTGTTAAGTTCGTGGAGTTATTGAATCCTACACTTGTCATCTGATTTTTATAAGCATGAATTCTCTGACCAAATAACTTTAAGAAATTTTAGTATTTGAGTCACTTTCACTTTTGATCTAAATAGACCAAATTAGTTTAGGGTATCAATAAGTTCGATATCCAAAAGGAAAATCAAAACACTGCGTAGAGAACATTTACAAAAAAGTCACATATCGAAACGATAATGAGAAAAGCACAAAACGTTGAGCAAAATACATGATAAGGCCAAGACGAGAAGCACAGACGGAAAGGTGACAGGCAAAAGGCGGAGGATAAACCCGAAAACGACGGAGAAGCTGCAAACCTATATGTATATGACAAACGACAACGCATTTGCCAGCAACACAAAATAACTGGGGCTTAAAATCGTGAAAGCCAAACCACAAAACGGCAGAGCAGCCACAGTAAAATGAACCATGTATGCGAGTAAATGAAGCGTCCGTGCGTAGCCTACCTCTCCATGGCTATTCAAAGGGCCTCGTCAGTTATTCGTCTCTAAGTATTCTCATGTAATTAATAGCTATAAGCCCATTCTAAATTTCAATAGATATAAGAATGGACTTTAGCATTTTCTGGTTTGTCCAATTCACTGGGGGGATAGGTGCATTGTTTACATCTGTTTTAATTTATTTGGACATATTGCTTAAAGGTCTTCATACCGTAAAGTCAAAACTTAAACTCTGCAGGAAAGCGCCGGAAAAGCAAAAACTTGGGAAATGAGAGCTTACAAAGGCCACAATCAGAGTGATAAGAGGAAGGAGCAAAGTTGAACACAATTTTTGTTGTGAGATGAATCATTGGCATGAAATGAGGGGGTGTGACAAATGCCTTAGCTAGCCATGAAATCTCTGATACTTCTGTTCATGCACCCTTTATGACCCCCCGAAAACACTTTTGAACGTGAGAAGGGGAAGATTGACATGGCTTTAGCTAATTTTAGGATCGAAAAAATAATTTTTAATTAAGTTCAAGTTTAGATATTAATACTGGTGAGGGGAGGGAAGTGGGCTATGATTGGGGAAAGGATGATGTGCGTGAATGCTTCTTACCTGAAAATATTGTACGTATAGAGGGCAATGACTGAAACCGGGGACATGGCGTATCTGAACGGCAATCTGCTTCTTGCATAGGTCACTTCTTCTTTAGTTTCCTCTTGCTTATTTTAGTGGCAATAGATACATGCAGATAGATAGCCACCCAAGGCACCTCCATATCTGACAAATAGACATTGCTGCATTCAGCGAGATTTCGGTGTAAAAAGTGGCGTGAGTTACATCATGCATGTCTTCTATTTGGCATTAATATAGATGCAAGTTGTAATTAAAAGGGGCTCAACTTTGGCTTTAATGATTATATATGCGTAAGCTTTTGGCCGTGGCATTTTCTAAATTTAGTAATGGAAAGGTATCTAGCCCATCTCTGAAATTAAGTTTACTTTCCAAGACTTTTGTCCTGCAAAACCTTTATGATTTAAGTTGGTTGTATGTTTGTATTTACAATCCCACATTTTTTTTAGTTAATTGGTTATGCCTAAATTTTATTTTAATGATGATATGACGTCCGAATAAATAAATTCCTACCTTAATTAACAATTTAATATAGTTTACATCAAGTAAGTGTTAACTTGAAGAAAATTACGAGTTGCTTTTAAAATAAGGTTATGTTTGGTCGTATGTAAGATTTTTAATGAAATTGAATGGTTTATAATAATGAAATGTAATATTAAAAAATTATTGTTTGAGAGAGATGAAAGGATTCATAATATAATAGTGAAATATTATTTAAAAAAAGAGTTCATAATTTAATATAGTGAAATGTTATTTATCATTTTACATCTCGTCCTAAACCTCTCAAATTGTAAGTTACTTATTTATACTGTTTAGGATAGAATATGATGTACTGTCAAAACCTTCCATTTTTATTTCACTCGATTATAAACTCTCCTCTCAAACGATAAAATAATATTACATTTTATTTCTCTTGATTATATTAATAACCATTTTCATTCCATTTAATTAATAATGATATAAGCAAAACATAGCCTAGAGGATCGCAGAGATTGTAATGGCAATTATTATGGCAAGCAAGAAGACAGAAAAAAAAAAAAAGTAGAAAGTAGGATGGCCCAGATAATTGATTCTACTCGATTACTATACATCTACATCCATATGTACAACACACATTAAATTAAGGCATTTTCTATTTTACAAGGTTGATCTACTAGAATGCATACTCATTATGACAATATGACTAGTAAGAAACATGAAAACACCATCACAATCTAACCCTCTACCTAAACAGTACAACACAGGGATGGATTCTGTACAAATTTTGGATGATATACTGAAGTCAAACTTAACAAATTCTGGGCATGTTTTTCCAGTAACACGAACCCAAAGCCCATTCCGGGTTAGGGCTAGACTCACTGGCCGCGGCCGCGACCGCGACATTTTTCATCGAAACATCTTGTTGTTCTTGTCCCCTCTCTTCTCCTGTCCTTCCTATTGATGAACCGATTGACTCGTTTTTAGTTTTGCGGTACCATTCTGGGAGAGGCATCGATGAAGGGAAGTTGTTAAGCAAAATTAATATGTCATCATCATCCATGGAGTTCATCTCCTCCATTGCTTCCTTATTATTTGATTTCATTCCTGTGAAACCCAGGAGCCAACAATATCAACCAAAGTAGTACTGCTAAAACAGCATTACTTGTCGTTGAACAGTAAATCAATAAGGTCGACAATCCAGAAGGGATCATATCCAGTACTTGGACACTATATAGTTTCATACGCAACTTCAAAGCAATGGAATGTAATTTAGTATAACCTTATTTTCTACCATATGAACCTTCCCTGAATTATTAGCAGAATGCTAGATGACAAAACAACTTGATTATACCACAGTGATGGTTAGCGTAAAAGATAGCTGCATTAAAAAATGAAACTACAATCTGCATGTGTACCTAACTGTGACAAATCTATCAAGTAATGAAAAGAAATAAAACTTTACCTACAGATGATTGAAACGAAGCCAAATCATCACCCTGATTTTCAACGGACGTCTCGCTGTCATTTTTCAATGACAACTGAGCATTCTTGGCTTCTCCACCACGGTCCACCTTTTCAACCTCCTCTTCTTCGGATTCATCTAACACCTCTTTCCCTTTTTTTGATGAAATCGATGAATTTTCGTAGCGGGATTTCCTTTTGCATGATAATACCTTGGCCTCCTGTAGCAAGGCATCCAACAAGCCACTGTTTGTATCATCCTCACGTGCCCTTTTGCGATCATGATCAGTTTTTTCACTTGATTTCTCCACCGCACAAACATCACCAGTTGATTCAGAAACAACTGGGTTCGTTAGATCCGACGATATTTGGACTGAAGAGAGCTCTGACTTCAGACTAGGAAGATAGGGATTTGGTTCAACTTCAGCACCCATAATCAGTGAAGTAAAGCTGATGTTGTTGTTCTCAAAATCTAGGCTGTTATAGTTAATAGATGGCGGGGTTGGTGTTGGGATTCCCTGTGTCGCAAGGTTTGTCGCAGAAGTTGGTGAGTCCACATAAGGAGGAACATGAGGTAGAGTGAAAGCTAAAGCGCAGTTGTTGCTGGGATCGAAGACCTTGAATTGGTGGTGACTTGGATTAGAGTACATTGAAGAATTGAGATGGTTTTGCAGGGGATCCATGGGGTTTGCAGCACAGTAGTTGGTGGGATTGAAATGTGAGAGAGATGGATTGGTGCACATGGGCCTCTGATGAGGAGAGGACCAAAATGAACTCGGATACTTCTGTTGGTTTTGTTGGAATTCAACAGCAACTGCTTCTTTTTGGAATTCTTGAGGGTATACAGGCAAACCAGCTCGCTGACGTCTCTTCATTCTTGTATTCCAATAGTTCTTGATTTCATTATCAGTTCTTCCGGGTAACTGCAGTAAGATTCCGGCGATGAACAAAGAATAAATTAATTTAAGAGAACAAAAACAAAAATTTTGATATTGAAAGATGGATCGCAATAATAATGATCAACCTACTGGCATTAATTAACATGAAAAGAAACCAGTATTTTATCTCCCGAACAACCAACAATCTAATGAGTCCTGAACAGAAAAGAAAATGGAAAAGTCTGACAAATTAAATCAAGAAGAAAGAACCTTGAGCTTAAATTTTCATCATTTTCTTGGTGGTAACAAGACAAGAGAGAAAAATCGTACAAGTAACGGAAGAAAACCATTAACTAGAGAATTATAAATGCTACTGAATTCGTTCATATATTGCGTATATATTTTACCTGGGAGGCCATGCGTGCCCATTTATTTCCAAGTTTTGCATGAAGCTCGATGATAATTCTCTCCTCTTCAGGTGTGAACGAACCTTTCTTGAGGTTGGGCCTTAAGTGGTTTGCCCATCTAAGCCTACAACTCTTACCACACCTCAACAACCCAGAATTCTTTTGGACAGAATTCCAGTTCCCTTCTCCATGAATCCTCACGTAGTCTATCAAGATGGCGTCCTCCGCAGCCGTCCATGGCCCTTTCTTAAGGCTTTGGTTGGCACCTCTTGGACCCACCTCAAGTTTTACTGATGCTGCTCCATTATCGGTCTCGGCGTTGTTGATCATTCTGAGATGAATACACTTCACCACCACAGCCACCAGCACTGTCAAAGCTGTGTTTTTGGTTTTGTTGGTCTTTAGGGCTTTAAATAGGACCAGAAGCTGAATGTCTATTCTTTGATTACGTAATGACCGCGTTGTCTTGATGTTCCCTTGCTTTAATGATCCTTGTGGGTTTGCGTTTACTTTCTTTTCGTGATTTACTTTTTGAGACTTCTCTCCTCTCCCAAGGTCATAAACCAAAAGGAAAAGAAGAGAGGGGAAAGAAAATGACGATAATGGTTTGTTTTTTCTTCCTTGATGCCCCTTTTCTTCTTTCAACTTCTCTTTTATCAAGTTGAAAAGTATTTTAGATAGGGAAAGAGAAAGACGAAGATGCCAAAAGTTGGGGAGAAAGGCTAAGGAAGGCTCCTCGAAGACCGAAAGAAAAATAAGAAGGAAGAAAATCTTGGGGGTATAGTAAGATAGCAAATTAACTCTTTTGGGGCTGGAGAGAAAAGATGGCGTGTATGTCTGAAACAAAACATAACATATAAAAATAGAGGTACAAGCTTCGATTTCGCTCCTATTTGCATGCTAATTGCTACTTTCTTTGGTTTTCTGACGCGTTTTCCAACTTCAATCCGTTGTGCACACACTTACACATCACAGCCAGCGATTTATAGCAATACCTAATCTAGCTAGATGTTTGTCCTTATTTTAGAAGTCCCTTAATTTCCACATTCTTAAGGAGATAAATATACTACAAAACTATGAGATTTTGGGTTTTAGTTGATTTACAAAATCACCTTTGAGAAATTTGGTGCTGTTATTACAACTTGTGCGCAATAGGAGAAATTCGAATTTTTTTGCTTGATTTTTCTAAAGTCAGCATTTGTTGAAATTCCATAATTTAACTGATTGCATAAGCATAAGGAAAAATAAATCTGAATTAGTACCTTATTATAAAGATTAATTCCTTTTCCTAAAACCCTCGTTGAATCTCTTTCTAAATCATGTTTATCTTCATCATCGCAGTCTCTTAAGCATTTTGAATTTAAGATATTCGCGAATTAGTCAACCATACTCAACAAATTGTGCATGGAAGAACAAGTAAGGAGAGATTTATAATTCCTTGAAAAATAACTTTACTTGGTGTTACAAAAACATAACCAAAATAAAGCACACTTGAATTAGATGAAATTTAACTAGAAATAATTTTTAGCTGGTACTCCATGGAGGGGTAATCTAAATAGACATCAAATTGACATGCAAAAGTGATATTTATGGGAATGCACTTAATTAAATAAGTCATGTCCACTACTTTAAGACCTTGGCTCTCTTAGGTGAGATTGACATGAATAACCTAAGAGAGATATTTGAGATTGCTAATAGTGGTAACCACCAATAAAAAAATTAAAATTGGCACTTAATTAGGAACTACAAACTTGGTCCTTGTTATATTAATAGCTATACTCTTACTAGTGTATAGCAAATTGTTTCCATTATCACTATTCTTATTAGGATGCAACTCACCAACGAAACTGAAAATATCAACAACACATTTTCAAGCACAAAATACAAATCACATATCACATATGCAGAAAGAATAACAAATTAGCCAAAACATTTTCCATAATGGCAAGTTATCTGAACTTGCAACCATAAGGTGATAGATGAATCATCAAAAAGGAATCGAAAGGAAAAAATGTGTATGTGCCTAATGAAAGAAAAAGGAAACAAAAATAACATGGTTCCTAACAAGAGTACGAACTTATATCCAATAAATGACTTATTCAGTTAAATGGATTCATAACAAACATATATGGTGTGCATTCCTCAACCTCTTTAGACTACAAAATTGAAATCATAGCTGGACTCCTAGATCTATTAGGTTATAATTCTTATCAAAATATATCTTATATATTATTCATAATCCTATCTCTAAATTTGCAATCATAAGTTTCTTATCAAAGTATATCTTATATATTATTCATAATCCTATATCTAAATTTATAATCCTAAGTTACTCATCTAAATGATACAAAATTTAGTTAAGTTTGAGCCATTAATTTAAGAAAAATATAGTTAGGTTAAAGTAGTCTTGAGTTACTCAATAAGCTCGAGAATAAGCATAACTATAGTTTTATAGTAAACAATAGAATGTAAAAATCATAATCTAAACATATATTTAATATTTTTTAAGACTTTTAATTTTTTGGTCTCATTAAACACATAATACATGTAAATTTTCATATATTTAAACTTGGAATTCAATATGCACCAAAAAATATATATCAAACATATAAATAAGACATGAAATTTCGCATACAAATATAGTTTAAACAATCACACTAATTCGAGATGATTTTAAACCCTTCTTTGTAAACTTGCAAATTTTTTCCTCCATATCATGCGCAAAGATCTTAATCTAACTTGGCCTAGTCCTCTTGCCAAAAAATAAAAACTAAAGACGAAATGTCCTTTCACCTTCCTTATACTCTTTATTTGTCTCCTTCATTTCTCCAACACATTTTCTTCAAATCGCTATGCTTCCCCTCTTAAAAACATTATTTTTTTGTCTATTTCTCATTCTCATAACCATTAATTTTTTTGTCTCTTTTGTGGTTACTTGTCTTTTTACTTTCTTTTATCCTTTTTGGATGGTCAACTCTTTCCCTTTTCCCTTTTTTCATTTTAACTAGTCAATCTTCAAATTTGTAATTTAAAAACTAGTTTTTTTTCCATTCTATCCCTTTTTCAACCTTGCATTTTATTTTGCCCCAAAATTTATTTTCCATTCATAAATTGGTCCTAAAAATTTATTTAATCCATATCTTAAGCATAATGTTTTCTAAAATTTAAAGAAAAGTGTATTTCCTAAAAGGAAATAAGTGATATATGTTTAAATATTGATATATTTTATCTTTTACACTTAGTGATTAATACCTTAGAAATGCTGAGGATTCTCACTTTGATTCATATTTGATTTTAGGTCCATTTTGGAAGTGAAAGAATTAAAGCGACCCCAAAGCATGCTCATTGAAGCCATCTTTTTAATTTCTATATGCTTTGTCTTCATGGAGCAAGAATGAGAAATATTGGAGCAAGTAATGAAAAGAAAAATTAAGAATGAGAAGCAACGAAGCAGCTCACGTTTGGATGGGTTTAGCACGACAATATAACACTGTCCATTTATCTTATAAAAAGCCTAACTGCCATATAGTGTCGTACGTAGCTTAAATGTGAGTAAAATTTTTGCAGCCATTTCAAATTATTACAACCATGATTTACGTTACCACAACCATGAAAGAACTCTCTCCAATAAGACTTAGATGGACAACTGTCCATTAAAAGAGAGCTATTTATGTTAGTTTATGCCCTTGTAGCCAATCAATTGAATGCAAATTAATGTATGACATTATTTTGTATTTTAGAAAAGGCTTTATTTATCTTTATGTATTAATTTAATTAATATTTTATTTTTTAATAATAAAGGTAAAATCCTTGAAATAATTATTGTGTAATTGAAATTATGAAGTGATCATAGTTTTGAGATTCAAGTTACACTTATGCATTATTCCTAAATGTTTTTAATTATAGTTTCATGAAGATGGGATATTGTTGAATCGATAAAACTAGCACACATGTTTCTTTCTTATGAAAAAAGTAATTGATCTTATAAATTAAAGTATAGAGATATTTAAACTAATATGTGGGTGACTATTAGAGAATAAATCACTAAAATGACCCAATTATGAGGATTTTGGATGGAATATTACTTATATGTCTATGGATTATCTTATAATGATGGTTGTATATTTGATTCTCAAGCTTGAGATTTACCAAGATATCTAGTGTGCAAATTACTATGTTTTGATGCTACTTATGAATCATCATAAGATAATTCAGTCGGTGGTAACTAGATACAGTATGAACCATATGTAAATAGTTGAATAAGTCAATATAGGATTCATCACTCTAAAGTAATTAGAGAGAATATTCTATTGTTTTTTATTAGTAATGATTTATAGAATTCTCTTGTTAGAATGAATTGACATTTGAAAAGGTGTTTTCAAATTTCAATTATAAATAAATTACTAATTAGCAAGAACGAACATGATTGCATGATAAGAGTAGATAATGTATCCATACTCTGTCTAATTAGAATATTGAATAAAGAAAGGATTAAATTATACTTCATAGCCATGCATGGATACTTTAAGTCAATCTCTTTGACATTCCTGATATTTAGGTAATCATGACATATTAGTAGACCTCAATTATGATTTATGATTATGAATTGTTTTATTGGAGAATTAAAGATAAATTAAAATTTTTAATTTATCTAATTCTAATAGTAAATTAGAATTGTAATTTATAATCATTGCCAATTTATTAGGAACCTAATGGGTCACACATCAAAGAGCAATTTGTGAAAGAAAAATTAATTTGATCAAGTTGGACTTAATTATAAAGTTTGAGAAACTTTGAGGATCAAATATGAGATATTTGATTTTATTAAAATTAAATTAATTATAATTAGAATTTGATTTTAATTATAATTAAAGAAATTTAATTTTAATTAAAGATCTTTAAATTAAAGATCTTTATGATTTTTCTATTTAAAGGGAATAACATTTTTTAAAAGCTAGCACCTTGTCTTCTCCTTCTCAAATCAGTTTTGAGAATTGCTCTGTGGATACCATCGAAGACTGGACATTTGAATAGCTCGTGATTGATCAAACGGGAAAAATTTTCAGAGGTTTTTCAATAGGAGCATGAACAAGGTAAAATTTCTAAATTGTTTTATGTTTTATTCAAGTTTATTGAATTATTAGGATCTGTTTAGAATTCGTTAAAAAAAATTTGTTTGCTACATCCGTGATTTGATCACGATTGGATTCCAACAATCCATTTGTCACATTTTAACCTAGTTTTCAGCTGAAGCAAAGAGGAGATGTCGGCAGGTAGCAGCTATCCATTTTGCCACTTTTTAACATAGTTTTGATAAGAAGAAAAAGTGAGGTTCAACTGGAAAAAAGAAGAAGTTTGTCGGCTGTGGAGGATGGAGAACAGGGTGAGGACCGAAGCTCCCTCTTTGTTGGAGAGTGAAGAAATCATGAGTAAGGGTTGTTTCATTTGGGTTTTTAACATAGCTAGGCGGGGCTAAAGTAGAAAAGAAAAAAATTGGGTGAAATATAAGGAGCAACTGAGAGCTACATGAGAGTGGCGTGAAATAAAAAAGAAGAGAAGAGAAAGCTTGCAATAGAGAAGAGTGATACGTGAATAGTGAAGTGGACCAAAAACCCTCATATTAAATCGGCCCATCAAGCTAGAATGAAGAAGGCAGAAAAAAAAAGAAAAGAAAAGAAGAGTAAGTTGCGTGAACAATAGCTTGGACCATATACTTTAATTGTCACATCCGTGAATATTGGGAGAGAGTGGATTGAAATAGAACAAAATAATAGAGGCTTGTTGCAGGAACATTGGTTATCATTCTCTCTTCAATTTTTTGCATAAATGGAGGCTATAAAAGTTGATTGTTGGAGCTTGAAGATGGAGATTGAAGGATAAATCACCTATCGTTGATTCGGAGGTGGAATCGAAGCTAAGGAGCACATTAAACATATAACAATGTGTATCGTTGTCTACTCTCTTTTTAGATTGTTAATTCAAATTGATTGGGCATAGGGATAGTGATGGTTTTAATGCTTTATTGAATCATTTTTATGACTATCCATTGCTAGATCTTGAATGTGATACGTATTAGTCATGTGGAAGATCATTTGTGGAAACTAATAGTACTGAATCATTAGAAATAACGTAGCTTAAGTTAAATAGTCCATGCTTGCATGATTATTGCTTAAATTGATCTGATATTCTTAATTGTAATGCTATTGTCCGGATAAACATAGAGAGCTTGTTCTAGGTTTCCCAATAGTTAGGGTTAATTAATAAGCGCTTCATAATTAACTAAAACTTAAAGAAAAACAGAAATTAATAGAGCTTGTTATTAATTCACGATCAGTAGTCTAAAAGGAGAAGTAAAGATGATAAAACAACGACATTTATGAAATTATGCTTAGGCTGAGATGAAACCAATGAATCGATGTTCAAATTATTCATCGACTTTATTGTTTTGCTACAATTTAATTAGATTTATTTTTATATATTCAATTTTATTTTGTTTTTAATTTGTTTCAACTTAAAAATCCCCCTATTTTCTTAAATAGATAATTTAGGAAGGTATTTGATATTAATCCTTATGGGATCGACTTAGATTTATCACTATCTATAATTTAGTCTAGTTATTTTAGTAGCGTTACGATGCACAACCAATTTTGGTGTCGTTGCCAGGGATTATTATTCTTTTTTTTTCTGAATTTATTTCTTTTGTTATCTTTATTTTGATTTTGACTTTTGATTCATTTCTTTTCTTGCTTGGTTAGTTTTAGTACATGACACGATCTTCTCAAACTGGTGAATTGAATTCGATCCAGAACTTAAAAGAATGTTTTGCAGAGCAAGAAGACAAGTTACAGAAAGTTCCGAGGATTCGTCATCATCTGATAGGAAACTTTGATTCATCACCAAAAAGTCAAATAGTTTTAGATTTACTTTCTAATTCTTTTAGTGATTCCATTTTTGAAATTGATTCTAACATCGTAGGTCAAAACAATGATTGCACTCTTAAGCAGTTAGCTGCTCCTGATTTTAACCGTCAACCCTTGTGTATTGATTTTCCTCCTATTGTTGTTGTTTTTAAGCTTAAATCTAGTCTAATTCACCTTTTGCCTACTTTTTCTGGGATGTCAAGTGAAGATCCTCACAAGCATCTCAAGGAGTTTCATATGGTTTGTTCTAACATGAAGATAACCGAAGTACAAGAAGAGCAAATTAAGTTGAGAGCATCCCATTCTCATTGGGGGATATTGCTAAGGATTGGCTTTATTACTCACCCTCGGGGTTGATTACCACTTCAAATGAGATGCAAAGACTTTTTATAGAGAAATATTTTCCTGCTTCTTGAGCTATGAACATTCAAAAGGAAATTTGTACAATTCGAAAGCACCATGGGGATATATTATATGAGTGCTACGAGTGTTTCAAAAGGTTGCATGCTAGCTGCCTGTATTATCAAATCAGTGAGCAGCTCTTGATCCAGTATTTCTATGTGGGCTTCTGTCATAAGAAAGAAGTATGATGCAATAAGTAGAGGTGCACTGGTAGACAAGACACCCACTGAAGCCAAGAATTTGATTTCCAACATGGTCGCTAACTCTCAACAATTTGGTATTTGAGAGGAACCTAGATCATTGAAGATTAGTGAAGCTAGTACTGCTACATTGGGGGGAAAGATAGCTGGGTTGACATCTTTAGTGAGGAAAATGGTTGCAAATAATGCTCAACAAGTCAAAGTGTGTGGAATTTGCACAATGGGACATCTTAGTGATATGTGTCTAACTTTGCAAGAGACATCCACAGAACAAGTAAATGCTTTTATTAGTTTCCCAGGCCAACCACAAAGGAATCCTAGCTATCCTTATGCACAGAACTCAGGATGGAAGAATCCTCCATTCAACATCTACAGGCAGTAAGGATAAGGTTCTATTAATAACCCTACCAAAGACAAGCTCAACTATCAAGCTCTGGACCTTCATTGGAAGAAATGATGAAAACTTTTGTTCAAAATAGTATACAATTTTAACAAAAAAGGAATGCTAGCATTTAGAATTTGCAAGATCAATTGATTCATATAGCTACTACGGTGAGTTGATTGGAGAATCAAAATTCAGGTCAACTTCTTGCTCAAACAATTATAAACCCGAAAGAGAATGCAAATGTTATCACCCTGAGGGGTTGTTGGGCCCTGAATTGTTTTATTTATTTTATTAAGCATGATTTTAATAAATTTTGTGTTCTTGCTAGGTAAATCATTTTATTTGGAGTTTGATTATTATGTCAAGTTTGGGAGGATTTATTTCATGGATTGATGGAATTAAAGTATTAATGTTGTAAGGTGATATAAGGGCATTTTTGGAAGACCACTTAAGTTTAAATAGACATTAGGTATAAATGGAAGGGAAAATTGGAAATTTCACAATCATTAAAGGTATAAAAAGGGAATAAATAAGTGTTGTCTTGCATTTTAGAGAAGCAAAATTGTGAGTCAAAGAAGAGAGAAAGAGAAGTGGAGAAAAGAAGAAGAACAAGCTAGGGGTTTTGGAGATTCTTGAAGAGCTTGAAGATTTTAAGGCTAAAACAAGTAATTATGAGCATTAACCCTTCTTGATTGTTAGATGAAGCATATTGAGTGAAGGTTAGAAGTGAAAATAAAGTGAATATGTGTAGGAAGTTGTTGATGAATGGTTTATGTGAATGTTGTAGATTATGAATTGTTATGAATGATAACGGGTTGGAATGAAGTTGGAAATGAACTAGAAAAGATGGTTTAGTATTAAGATGGGTTATATGTGAAAGGTGGGAAGTAAGAAGATGAAAAATGTCTCAAAACACGTTCTTGGAGTAGGTTTATGGACAAGTTCACCGTGGCGAACTTCTAGGTTTTGCCGCGACGAACTCAACTTTCTAGTACAGAACATGCTTTGGTATTTTAGGCATAACTTTCTGTGTAGTTATCTAAATTAGATTATTTTTGATGTGGTGTAAACTAGAGACATAGGGATACAACTTGTATGATTAAACTGAGTCCTAATTCAGTCTTTAAGGATTCCATTATTTGGATGGAAGTTGAACATAGAATGTTGCTTTAGTATAAGAACAGCCTGAAGATTTTTGGGTAATAAATTTTAGAGTACTAAACCAAATGGAATGATTTTGGTGTCATTGGAAACTTAAGACAATGGGGAATATTTTTATAGAAGAAAGTGTTATCAAATTTTGTCATTTACTTGATCAAAATGTTCATGGAAAATTGATCTAAAGCTTAGGAAATGCGAGGGTTTAAGTACTCTAAAAATCATTTTAGTGAATGTATCTTCTTAGGGTTCTCAAATTAGAATTCCTATTGAAATTGGGATTTTATTATTGTTAAAGGAAATCAAGAGGGTGATCAAGAGAGGCAAGAGGAGCAAGAGGAAGGACGTCCTTAAGCCACTTTTATAAGCAAGGATTTCAAGGTGGGTTACACTTTTATAATTAAGTAATAAGCTCCTAATGTTTCTTTCAAACCAAGAAAGTTTAAAATGTTTTCAATTGTGTTATAAATGTGCCGTTAAGGCTTCTTGAATGCTTTGATAATGTGCCATATATTTGTATGTGAATTGTGCTATTGGTTTATGAAATGAATAATGGAAATGATTGTTGAAAGGATTTCGATTTTTGAAACGATATTATGGTCATGAAATCAAGTTTAAGAAAAATGTCGTTGAGGCCATATGTTTACAAGTTATGAAATGCATGATTATGTGGGTTTGTGGCGGTCCCCTATGTTAAGTCAAGTGCATTTTGACAAAAGGCTTCTCCCGTCTACCCGTTAGTGGCATGGAGCTCCTTCATGGACTTCCATCCAAGACCATATTTAGTGGAATTGAGATAGTACACTCTGTCCACGGCTACACAGGACCCTTATAGGAAATGTGTAGTACGTTCTGTTTTCGATCCACCTAAACCATTTTGATGTGCTTATGTGTTGACAAGTTTATTGAATGCATGATTTGAATTGCTTATAAAGTGTTTGATGATTTGAGAACTAAGAAATATGTGCTTACAATTAAATGTAAATTATTTCAATGGTTTTATTTGTTACTGATTATAAAATTGTTACTCACGAGCTTTAAGCTCACCCCCTCCCAATTCCATCCCATCTTCAGGTGAGGAGCAAGAGATCAAGTAGTCAAAGGTTACAGCATCACTTCGAATTTGCATACTTTTGAATTTTGTGTTTGGTTTTGGGAATTTAAGGGTTTAGCTGCATTTCAAGTATCTCTTGTATTTTTGGATTATAAAGCAAATGATGTATTGTGGCTTGAAATGTCATTAAAGCTTTGTAAAACTCTTACTTTTGACATTATTGGAATATATATTGGTTTTGTCTATGATTTTTCATGTTTTCGCAAAGTATTCAATTATGGAAATGAGATTAAGATTTTGATAAACTATTTGTGGTTATGTTCTTATCCATTTTGTTTTTGGGTCAAATTGATGAATATGGCTGAAGGATTTTAAATTCGCATTTTAGTAAGATAAGTAGTTTGGGTTATGGGTTTTGCCACATGGGTTTTCGCCGCGGTGAAGCCAAGAGTTTGCCACTGCGTAATTCACCAGAAGGGTCAGTAAGGTTTACTCACATATGTTCGCCGCAACGAAGTTATACCTTGCCGCTACAAAGCCAGCCTTTACTTTCACAGGATTTTTCTTCCAAATTTCCAAATTCTTAGCCTTCCTCCACGCTCAAGCTTCACGATCCCATGTTAGATGTTGGGCTCCAGAAATAGGATCTAACATATTGTGGTATCAGAGCAACTAAGTTTAAGTCCAGGTTTGCGACTAGGTCTAGGTCCAATTTTGCGACTAGGTTTAAGAGTATCCTAGGCATGAAATAGGTAGTCTAGGATATGAAATGAATATGCATCATTTTAAACGAACAACTTACATTATTTTGAATTGTTTTGCATGATTTGATATTGTTTTATACGATTTGAGCTGTTTTGCATAAACTAAAGGTTTTCAATGGTTTTATATTCAAGGAGTGATTATGCCACCTCGAAAGAGAACTCGAGGAGCTATGACTCGATATTGCTCTCGGCAAGGGAGCACAGATGAATCCTATGTCCCACAAGATACAGGGACACATTCTGTTCTAGATTCTGAGGCACCTAGTGTGCAACATGAGGTGCCTCCACCACCTCCTCCTATGCTTTAAGCAAACCCCATGGATCCGTGTTTCTTTCAAGCCTTTGCTCAGGCTTTCTCATATGTCATGGGCCAAGGGTCTCAAGTTCCGATGCAAGCTCCCATGGAGAGGACTGGATAGTATGATAAGCTCCGCAAGTATGGAGCTATAGATTTTAATGGGACCACTAACCCTGAAGAGGAAGAAGCATGACTGAAGAGGACCGAGAGAGTCCTAAAATAGATGAAGTGCTTTGAGGAAGGGAAGTTAGACTATGCAGTCAGCTTACTACAGGGGGTGCGCTCCATTGGTGGGAGTCAGTGCCCCACAGTCAGGACATACCACTGGTACTGACATAGAGGGAATTTTTGGAAGCTTTGAAGAGGAAATACTTCTCAAGGATCTATATCCAAGAGAAGGCCAGGGAATTTCTGAATCTCACACAACAGGACATGAGTGTGAGTGGGTATGAGCTAAAGTTCACTCAGCTTTCCCGATATGCGACCAACATCGTGATGAATGAGGAAGATAAAGGTCATAAGTTTGAGGGAGGTCTCCATTTGAAGATCAAGGAGAAAGTATTGATCCACAATTTCTGTGACTACCAGAAATTGGTAGATGCCGCACTCCAGGCTGAGAAGCTGGAGAATATCAAATATAAAGTGAGCAGGAAGAGGAAGAATTGGGAGCAATTTTCTAGAAAGGGGGTGAGTGCTCCAATATCTGAGAGGGGTGTAAAGAGCTCCCACATACAGAGTGAGGTGGGGAGTAGTGCCTCTTTTAAGAACAAGTAAGTAAGGGCAGTGTCAATGCAAGCCTTAATAGCAGGAGGTAATAGCAGGGTGGAGAGGAGCAGGAACATGAACCCCTTATGTGAGCATTGTGGGAAGATACATAGGGGAGAGTGTTTCAAATTACTAGGGGCATGCTTTCGATGTGGAGAGAAGGGACACATGATCAGGGACTGTCCCCAAGTAATAAGGAATGAGAGTCACGGTTACAAGCCCCAAGGAGAGCTAAAATAGTGGGAACTAGACCAGTCACTAAGGTGGGCAGTTCTGGAGTTGCAAGGAAGGTTATTCCTCTAGGAAGGCTAAGGGGTTAGGCATAGGCAAGGGTGTTTTCCATGACAAGGGAGGAAGCTGCAGCTGCACCTGAAGTTGTGACGGGTATGGCTTAGTTACTTAATTCTGAAGTATATGTTTTGATTGGTTCTGGCTCCACGCATTCATTTGTTTCTATAAGTATGATTTTGCATGGTGTGAATTCAATGCCTTTGAATAGTCCTTTGCTTGTTAATAAGGGTTGTGAACTCCTCATTAATGGTGCTAAACTGGTAGTGGACTTATTACCTCTAGACCTAAAAGGCTTAGATGATATACTTAGAATGGACGTTATGGAGAAGTATCAAGCGAAGTTAGATTGTGGCCTTAAGGAGGTGGAATTTAATCTGGGCAATGGAAAGAGGGTGATTTTCAGAGGAGACAGGGGAGCACCATCACTGAGAATTGTTTCAGCTTTGTTAGCTGACTGGATGATTAGAAAAGGGTTTAAAGCCTTCTTAGCACATGTTGTGGATGTTGATGTGAATGAAGGGAGGTTAGAGGATTTTTCAGTTGTAAGGCAATTTCTTGATGTTTTCCCTGAGGACTTACCTGGTTTGCCACCGGTGAGGGAAATCGAGTTTGCCATCGACTTGATTCCTGGAATCGTTCCCATTTCCATACCACCTTATAGAATGGATCCAGCTGAATTGAAGGAGCTTAAGGAAAAGTTAGAGGAACTTTTCTAGAAGGGGTACATAAAACCAAGTTCGTCACCTTTGGGAGCACCGGTTTTGTTTGTTAAGATGAACGATGGAACATGGCGGATTTGTATTGATTATTGGAGACTCAACAAGGTGACCATTAAAAACAAGTACTCTCTGCCCCGAATAGACGATCTGTTTGACCAACTACAAGGATCAAAGGTATTTTCAATGATTGATCTCAGGTCAATTTACCATCAGCTCATAATTAAGGAGTCTGATGTAAATAAGATAGCCTTCAAGACACGGTATGGACATTATGAGTTTTTAGTCATGCCTTTTGGATTGACCAATGCTCTAGCTGCTTTTATAGATCTTATGAATAAGGTGTTCAAGGAGTATCTGGATCAGTTTGTCATAATGTTTATTGATGACATTCTGGTTTATTCCAAGAGTGAAGAGGAACATGAGGAACATCTCAGAATAGTATTGCAAACACTGAGAGAGAAGGAGCTTTATGCTAAGTTCAGCAAGTGTGAGTTTTGTCTTAATGAGATAGTATTTCTTGGACATGTAATTTTGAAGGATGGGGTATATGTTGATTCGAGGAAGGTTGAAGCTGTGGTGAATTGGCATGCACCAAAGACAATGGCAGAAGTGAGGAGTTTTCTAGGTCTGGCAAGATATTATGGTAGATTCATTGAAGGATTTTCTATGATAGTTACGTCGATGACCAAGTTTTTAAGGAAGAATAAAAAATCTATCTAGAGTGAGGAATGTCAGAAAAGCATTGAGGAGCTCAAGAGCAGATTAACAAGTGCTCCGGTTTTGATTTTGCCCACTAGAGATGTGGGTTATATAGTGTATAGTGATGCTTCAAGAAAGGGTTTGCGTTGTGTGTTAATGTAGGGAGATAGGGCGATAGCTTATGCTTCGCGGCAATTAAAGCCATATAAGTTGAATTATCTGACCCATGATTTGGAATTGGCAACAGTGATTTTTTCCTTGAAGATTTGGAGAAATATCTGTATGAAGTTTAAACGAAGATTTTTATGGATCACAAAAGTCTCAAGTATTTGCTAAGTCAAAAAGAACTTAATTTGAGACAGAGGAGATGGCTAGAGCTAATTAAGGCTTATGATTTGTTGATTGAGTATCATCCAGGAAAGGCAAATGTAGTGGCTAATGCCTTGACTAGGAAATCATCAATAGCCCATGTTCAGACAGCTTATTTTCCTTTATTGGAAAAGATGGCTAAGCTTAGAATAAGTTTGAAACAGGAGGAACCTGAGTGTATTGTTGCTACTTTTGGAGTGAGACCGATACTCTGGGAGAAGGTTAGGGAGTTACAAGCATAGGATGCAGAATTAAGCAAGCTCCGAGAAGAAATTCAGAATGGAAAGAAGCCTAAAATGGTAGTGAGGGATGATGGACTCATGGTTGTAGGAAGAAGACTTTGTATTCTAAATGTCAAGGAGTTAAAGGATTAGATACTAGATGAAGCATACGATGCACCTTATGTCATGCACCCAAGTAGCACTAGGATGTATAGGGATTTGAGAGAGCATTTCTGGTGGAAAGACATAAAAAGGGACGTAGAAAAATATACAAGTAAGTGTCTAGTGTGTCAGCAAGTCAAGGTTGAACACCAGGCACCCAGGAAAGTTAAGGCCATTATCCATTCCTGAATGGAAGTGGCAAAGGGTGACTATGGCCTTTCTGATGGGTTTGCCCAAGACCAGTAGGAAGCATGATGCCATATAGGTTATTGTTGATCATTTGACAAAGTCAACCCATTGTTTGGCAATTAAATAAACTGATTCCCTACATGTTCTGGCAAAGAAGCATATTAATGAGATAGTGAGATTGCATGGGATTCCAGATTCTATAGTTTCAGACAGAGATCCTCGGTTTACTTAGAGTTTCTGGGGAATCTTACAAGAGGCTCTAGGAACCAAATTGAATTTCAGTACTACTTTTTACCCTCAGACAGATGGTCAGTCTGAGAGGACCATTCAGACCTTAGAGGGAATGCTCAGGGCATGTGTGATGGATTTTAAAGGGTTTAGGACGAGCATTTGCCATTGGATGAATTTTCTTACAATAATTCATACCATTAAGATGGCTTCGTATAAGGCACTGTATGGAAGGAGGGATAGAACTCTGATATGCTAGGATGAAGGAGGAGAAAGGAAACTGATAAGACCATAATTGATTCAGATGATAGTTAACAAGGTCAACTTAGTTAAGCAATGACTTAAAGCAGCTCAAGATAGAATAAAGAGCTATGTTGATGCACACCGAAAGGAGATGGAGTATAAAGTTGGTGAGAAAGTTTTCCTTAAGACATCTCCTTGGAAAGGAGTAATGAGATTTGGCAAGAAGGGCAAATTGAGCCCGAGGTATGTGGGTCCCTATGAAATTCTTGAGAAGATTGGACTGCTAGCCTACAAGTTGGCATTGCCACAGGAATTGTCTCAGATACATGTTGTTTTTCATGTTTCCATGTTAAAGAGATATAGATCGGATCCCTCCCACATCATTCAGACCACTGAGGTTCAAATAAGAGATGATCTGAGTTATGAGGAGATTCTAGTGGACATTTTGGACACCAAGGAAAAAGTCTTCAAGAACAAGACAGTTCAACTGGTTAAAGTCTTGTGGAGAAACCATTCGGTAAAAGAGGCCATGTGGGAGCCACTGGAGGCCATGAAAGAAAAGTATCCACACCTCTTCGATGACTCAGGTAATAATTTCGAGGAAGAAATTCTTTTAAGAGGGGGAGAAATGTTGGGCCCCAAATTTTTTTATTTATTTTATTAAGCATTATTTGAATAAATTTTGTGGTCTTGCTAGGTAAATCATTTTATTTTGAGTTTGATTATTATGTCAAGTTTGGGAGGATTTATTTCATAGATTGATGGAATTAAAGTATTAATGTTGTAAGGTGATATAAGGGCATTTTTGGAAGACCACTTAAATTTAAATAGACATTAGGTATAAATGGAAGGGAAAATTGGTAATTTCACACTCATTAAAGGTATAAAAAGGGAAGAAATAAGTGTTTTCTTGCATTTTAGAGAAGCAAAATCGTGAGTGAAAGAAGAGAGAAAGAGATGTGGAGAAAAGAAGAAGAACAAGCTAAGGGTTTTGGAGATTCTTGAAGAGCTTGAAGATTTTGAGGCTAAAACAAGTAAGTATGAGCATTATCCCTTCTTGATTGTTAGATGAAGTATATTTAGTGATGGTTAGATGTGAAAATAAAGGGAATATGTGTAGGAAGTTATTGATGAATTGTTTATGTGAATGCTGTAGATTATGAATTGTTATGAATGATATTGGGTTGGAATGAAGTTGGAAATGAACTAGAAAAGATGTTTTATTGTTAAGATGGGTTATAAGTGAAAGGTGGGAAGTAAGAAGATGAAAACTGTCCCAAAACACATTCTCGGAGTAGGTTTCTGGACAAGTTCGCCGCGGCGAACTTCTAGGTTTTGCCGCGGCAAGCTCAACTTTTCAACACTGAACATGCTTTGGTATTTTAGGCATAACTTTTTGTGTAGTTATCCAAATGAGATGATTTTTTATGTAGTGTAAACCAGAGACACAGGAACACAAATTGTATCATGAATATTTGGATGGAAATTGAACATAGAATGTTGTTTTAGTATAAGAATAGCCTGAAGATTTTTAGTTAATGACTTTTAGAGTAATAAACCAAATGGAATGATTTTGGTGTCATTAGAAACCTAAGGCAATGAAGAATAGTTTTATAGAAGAAAGTGCAATCAAATTTTTTCATTTACTTGATCAAAATGATCATGGAAAATTGACCTGAAGCTTAGAAAATGCGAGGGTTTAAGTACTCTAAAAATCATTTTAGTGAATGTATTTTCTTAGGGTTCTCAAATTAGAATTCCTATTGAAATTGGGATTTTATTATTGTTAAAGGAAATCAAGAAGGTGATCAAGAGAGGCAAGAGGAGCAAGAGGAAGGACATCCTTAAGCCACTTTTATAAGCAAGGATTTCAAAGTGGGTTACACTTTTATAATTAAGTAATAAGCTCCTAACGTTTCTTTCAAACCAAGAAAGTTTAAAATGTTTTCAATTGTGTTATAAATGTACCGATAAGTCTTCTTGAATGCTTTGATCATGTGCCACATGTTTGTACGTTAATTGTGTTATTGGTTTATGAAATGAATGATGAAAATGATTTTTGAAAGGATTTTAATTTTTGAAATGATATTATGGTTATCAAATCATGTTTCGGAAAATTCCATTGAGGCCATATGTTTACAAGTTGTGAAATGCATGATTATGTGGGTTTGTAGTGGTCCCCTAATTTAAGTCAAGTGAACTTTGACAAAAGGCTTCTTCCGCCTACCCAATAGTGGTATGGAGGTCCTTCATGGACTCCCATAAGTTAACGGCTACGCAAGACCATTAAGTAGAATTGCGATAGTATGTTCTATTCATGGCTACACAGGACCTTTATGGGAAATGTGTAGTACGTTATGTTTTGGATCCACCCAAACCATTTTGATGTGCTTATATGTTGACAAGTTTATTGAATGCATGATTTGAATTGCTTATAAAGTGTTTGACGATTTGAGAATGGAGAAATATGTGCTTATGATTAAATGTAAAATATTTCAGTGGTTTTGCTTGTTATTGGTTATAAAATTGTTACCCACGAGCTTTAAGCTCAGCCCCTCCCAATTCCGTCCCATCTTCAGGTGAGGACAAGAGATCGAGTAGTCAAAGGTTACGGCATAACTTCAAATTTGCATGTTACGGCATAACTCTAAATTTGCATACTTTTGAATTTTAAGTTAGGTTTTGGGAATTTAAGGGTTTAGCTACATTTCAAGTATCTTTTGTATTTTTAGATTATAAAGCAAATGATGTATTGTCGCTTGAAATGCCATTAAAGCTTTGTAAAACTCTTACCTTTGATATTATGAAATATATGTTGGTTTTGTCTATGATTTTTCATGTTTTCGCAAAGTATTTGATTATGGAAATGAGGTTAAGATTTTGAGAAACTGTTTATGGTTATGCTCTTATCCTTTTTTTTTTAAGTCGAATTGATGAATTTGGCTAAAGGATTTTAAATTTGCATTTTAGTAAAATAAGTAGTTTGGGTTATGGGTTTTGTCACAAGGGTTTTTCCAGGAGTTCGCCACGGCATAATTTGCCCAAAGGGTTAGTGAGGTTTATTCACATATGTTTGCTACGGCAAAGTTATACCTTGCAGCGGTGAAACCTGTCTTTGCTTCTGCAGGATTTTATTCGAAATTTCCAAATTCTTAGCCTAACATTCGAACTTCACGATTCCATGTCTGATGTTGGGCTCTAGAATCGGGGTCCAACAAGGGTGGTAAAGAAATGGGGGCACCACACAAGACTCCTATTGTTGGCAATGATGAAGAATTTGAAAAGGAACTTGAATTGCCTAAGAAAGAAGCTGAAAAGGGATCTAAGGTATATTATCAATCTCCTGTGATTAAAAGTTTTACTAAAACTTTGCCTTCTTTTCCTTGTAGTTTTGCTAAATCAAAGAAAGAGGAGCAAGATAAGGAGATTTTGGAGATGTTTAAAAAGGTGGAGGAGAACATTCCTCTAATTGATGCCATTAAGTAAGTTCCTTGATATGCTAAATTTCTCAAGAAGTTATGCACTTATAAGAGTAAATTGAGGGGAGACAAAAGGGTAAATGTGGAGGAGAATGTGTCTGCAGTCATTCAGAGAAAGCTTCCCCTAAAGTGTTAGGATTCTAGTACATTTACGATACCTTGCAAAATTGGTGATACTAGATTTGAAAGGGCAATGCTAGATCTAGGAGCTTCAATTAATGTTATGTCATATTCTATTTATACTTCGTTGAATTTGGGATCATTGAAAGAAACTCATGTTATAATTGAATTGGTTGATAGATCTAATGCTTATCGGGAAGGGTTTGTAGAGGATCTTTTAGTGCAAGTTAATGAATTCGTTTTCCTAGTTGACTTTTATATCTTGAACATGGAGGGAGAACCTTCAGCTAACTCTGCACCTATCCTTCTGGGTCACCCATTTTTGAAGACATCAAAGATAAAGATCGATGTAGATGCAGGGACATTGACTATGGAATTTGACAGTGAAATTATTCGTTTTAATATTTTTGAGGCTATAAGGTACCTTAGTGATGTCCATTCTATGTTATCTATTGATGCCATTGATTTTTTGTCTCAAGAAATTTTTGATATGGATGGTAAGGATAAGTTAGAAGTCATTCTTTGCATGAATTTAATAGAAAACATTTTGCAAAATTTTAACTTGCTCATTACAGATAAAATAGAGGAAATTGTGTTAGCATTGCAAACAATACCAAAGAGGTATGTATTTCAAAATATTGAATCTAATAGGAAATCTTTAATTGAATTGAAGCAATTACCGGAGCACTCAAAATATGTTCTCTTGGAAGAAAGAGAAACACTTTTGGTAATCATAGCAAAGAACTTAACCAAGCTTCAACAAGAAAAGCTCATTCGAGTGCTTAAAGACCATGTCACAACTATAGTGTGGATTATAGCCGAGATTAAGGGTACTATCCCTTCAACGTCTATGCACCGAATCTTGTTGGAAGAAGGATCCAAACCATCAAAAGAGTCACAAAGAAGATTGAATCCTCCGATGATGGTAGTGGTAAAGACAGTGATCTTAAAGTTGCTTGATGTTGGTATAATTTATCTAATTTCATATAGCAAATGGGTGAGTCTGGTCTAAGTAGTACCGAAGAAAACTAGAATTACTATGGTGAAGAATGAGACTAATGAGTTTCTGCCTACAAGAATTCAGAATGGATGGCCAGTATGCATGAATTATAGGAAGTTAAATGTTGCTACGTGCAAGGATCGCCTTCCCTCTCCCATTCATCAATCAGATGCTTGAAAGACTTATAGGACGATCTCACTACTATTTTTTGAATGGGTATTCAGGATATAGCCAGATCGTGATAGCTCTGGAGGATCAAGAGAAACAACATTTACATGCCCATTTGGTACATTTGCCTACAGAAGAATGCCATTTGGGCTATACAATACCCCAGCCACCTTTCAAAGATGCATAGTAAGTATTTTTTCTAAATATGTTGAACATATTATTGAGGTCTTTATGGATGATTTTACTGTCTATGGAGATTCATTTGATGCATGCTTGGATATTTTGAATTGTGTCCTTAAATGATGCATAAAAACTAATCTTATTCTCAATTGTGAAAAATGTCATTTCATAGTTGAATATAGAATAGTGTTGGGACATGTAATCTCATCTAAGGGATTCGAGGCTGATAAGGCTAAGACAAAAATTGTGTGGAATTTACCTTACCCTACAAATGTGCAGAAGATTCGCTCTTTTCTTGGCCATGCAGGCTTTTATCACAGGTTTATCAAGGACTTCAGTAAGATCACAACAAAACTTTGTCATCTGTTACAAAAAGATGTACCCTTTGAGTTTGATAAGGGATGCAAGGAATCATTTGACAAGTTGAAAGAATTTTTGACTTCAGCACTGATTATTCAACCACCTAACTTGAGTCAACCATTTGAGATTATATATGATGCAAGAAATTTTGCTATGGGTGTTCTTAGTCAGAGATACGAAAAAATGACTCATGCAATGTAACATCTCATTAACTTTAGGAGGTTATAATAGTAAGTGTGAGTGATTAATTAGATCTTAGAAATGAATTTTTCATACTCATGCATAATATGACATATGTATATAAGTAAATAGTGAAATGTTGCACATTTAAAATGACTGTACATGCATTCATCGACATTCCGGGTATAATTGTTTATAAAAGGTGATTGCTATTGAGAATTGTAGTTTGTTTGTATTGAAAAGCAATTTGGAGAGTGTAATTGTTGATTTAGAATTATTGGAGACTTTTAGGAAAATTTCTGAAAATTTGGGATAACTTTTGGACTAGGAAAAATGTTAAGTGGCAAAATAAATGATAAATGTTTGTAGAATTTGCTATCAAATGGAAATGGAAATTTTGATAAATCACTATGGGATTTACTAACAAGTGTCACTAAAAATTAGGAGATAATTAGAAAAGAAATTGGATTTAGTTTATAACCATTAGACTTGTGGCAAGTGACACAAGTCACTTGCTAAACAATGCCTTAGCTCCACTAAGATTTTAAAACCCCTTAAAAACGTTGCTTCTCATTAAAAGTCCAATTGTTGTGATTTTTTTGGCTCTTCCCATCTCCCTCTTCGTGACTCTATTCTCTACACCTTCAAAATTTTGTTTTCTTCAATCTCCACTGCCTCAACTTTGAGATTTCAATTCCTTCATTTTCTTATAGCATAATTGCTAACTTCTTCCTCATTGCCACAAGAAAACTCATCCTTTACTTCCTTTAGAAGATGAAGAACATAGGATGCTTGGGAGTTAGGGTTGAGTGAGGTTTTGGAGAGTTTGGAGCTACACCAAGTAAGTTATGCTTTAAAGGTCATGGGTATGGTTAAATTATGCTAGAATGATGAGTAAATTGAGATTTGATGAATTGGTTATGCAATGTTTATGTATATGTTGTGGGGGATGAAAAATATGTTTTATTTGTGAGTGATTTATTGAGTTGAATTGGGTAGAGGATAATGAGGAAATGAAATGGAAGAGATAATCTAGGTATAAGATGAGTAAGATGTAAATGATGGAAGTTTGAAAATCTAGAAAAAGTTCACTGCATATGCTTCAGAGTTTTAGCCATAAATTCTTCTAGAGTTGTTCAATTGAGATGAATTTTGATTTATATTAAACTAGAGATGAATGAATACAATTTTCATGAAGAAATCGAGTATGAATTTTGTCTCAAAGAGTTTTAAAAAAGTGTCTTGAAATCTAGGCTCTTTAGAAACTTAAGAAATAGATGAATAATTTTTAGAATAAGTTATTGCCAAAAAATCTCATTTTCTAAGTCATAATGGTCATACAAAACAGATCTAAAAAACAGAGTTGGAGAGTTCGAAAATGAGTCATGTTTACTGCTTTCTATGAAAGTTCGCCGTGGCTAACTCTTTGGTTTGCCATGTCCAACTTATAGGATTTCCTCTTTGGAAAAGTTCTCCAAGCCAACTCTCAAGATTTTATGACGATTCCTCTTGAGAAAAATTCGCTGCGGCCAACTTTTGACTTCGTCGTGGCCAACTTTCCTGCACGACTTAAACATCCTTTAGTATTTTGATGATATCATGACCTTTAGTTATCCAATTGGGATTTTTTTTAATTTTAAGTAAACTAGAGACATAAGGGTACAAAATATCTGAAGAAATAAAATTCTGAATCGGATTATAAGAATTTCAATTTCTGGGTCGAAGTTGAGTATAGGGCACTGCCTCAGAATAAGAACAGTCCGAAAATGTTTAGAGTATAACTTTTGGAGTACTTAACCTAGTTGAATGACCTTGGTGTTAAAAGAAACATAAGACATAAAGGAACACTTTTCTAAAAGAGGATAGGACCAAATTACATCAGTTTCATTTTCTGATTGAATGTGACCAGTACACCCGAAAGTGTGAGTTAAAAAAATCTGAAGTGAGTCAATGAGAAAGGAATAGAGATTTTAATGGTTTTAGTGAGGCATAAACCTAATTATAAATTGTACTTAGATGAGTTTTGATATGAGAATTACTTTGTGATGGAATTGATGGATAACTACTCGGGATTGTCATGAACGTGCCTTGTACATATTTCATTTCATACATGTGCATTATTAAACACTTATGATTGTACAAATTGTGATATATGTGTATGGTGTTTGATATAGAGGAACAACTGGAATGTCAACCTTTAGATGTTGCCAAAACTTCCAGGCATTAGCTTTGGGAGCAATTTGTGAGTAAACTAGATGGTCTCACTTAATTACTTGTTTGTTTAAATTCTGTTTTGAAGTGATTGAATGAATGTGGCTTATTGATTCTGGACAATGAAGGTCCGATGATTGAGATATTGGATTGAGATATTGAAGTGCTGCTTGTATGTTAATGTGCAGAACTATGTTCTTCATAATATGATTGATTGTGATAGATGCATTCTATACGTGAATGCACAATCAGATAATGGTAGTTGTGAGTAGAGTAGCCATCGATCAGAGCTTAAAGTTCAAAGTGTGAAAAAGAGCCTCGAGCTCAAAAACTGATTAAGAGCTTAAGGCTCACTATGTAAAATAAGCCTTGTATCCCCATCGGATAAGGGACAGTTATCAATGAGCCTGGTATCTAAAATGGATACGAGACGGTTTAGGCATTTCGTCAAAATAACGTAACTATTGGAAAAGAGTCTCATGACCATTCCATATGCATTTGTTTAAGTATGTTGAATGATTGAAATGCAAAATTGCTTATGCTTAAGTGAAAATGTGATACAAAATCAATTATGTGAAAATGTGAATATGTGTTATGTGAAATGATGTGTTGCATGAATTGAGTGAACCATCGATGATGGTTACCTCATTGAGTTCGTAAAACTCACCAAAATTGCAACGTTATCTTTTCAGGATCGAGAGATGACTCTAGCTACTGAGAGGCTCTACCAGCCGTATGGATTGTGATTTGGCAAGAGAAGTCATGGCTTAAAAGTCGGTCAGCTGGAATTTTTGTACAGATTAGATAGACTTTGTATATTTTCCTCTTTCATGTAGTACTTTTGTACTAGGTTTTGATGATGTACATGTAGTAAGGGTTGAAAGATATGTTTTATAACGTTCGATTTTGTGAATGAAATGAGGAAATTCTCTGGTTTTTAAATATTGTGACTTTCTTTATGAGGCTTTATAAGAGAATAAAGATAGATGATGCCATGTTATAAGTGAATATAGAGATCGAACGTAGTTCGCCCTTATCGTAGGATATGTACCGGAATGACCTTCGGGCGTCCTGATTTGTACCTTACAGTAAGGGGGCATTACATTGGGTGCTATCAGAACATGGTTTGGCATCCATAGGGATAAATAGGAATTTTAAGCATGAAAAATTGCGAGAATTGCAGATAATGATTAGAGTTCTTGTTTATTATAAGTCATCTGCCATAGGTGATCAAGTGGGGCATTCAGCTTACCTAGGATCTGCAGGAGCCAGTAGAGAGTCTTCGGTATCCCAACCAAAGGAGAAGACTGCTAGAGTTCCCAAGAGAAGGAAGAGGAGGTATGATAGGCTGCGAATGCAAGGGGCTGTGGATTTCTATGGCAACATAGACCTTGCTGAGGTCAAGGGATGGTTAGAAAGGACGGAAAGAGTTTTTGATCATATGGACTGTAATCCGGACGAGAAGTTCGACTATGCAGTGTCCTTACTACAAGGCCCAGTTTTTCAATGATGGAAAATTGTTCCAGGTAGTACCACCAGGCCTTGCAACCTGAAGTGGGAAGACTTCCTGAGGGTCTTCATGGAGAACTACATGCCTAAGATCTACTTGGATAGGAAGATGGAAGAGTTTCTGGGTTTGAAGCAGGATAGGATGCCAATAACAGAATATGAGATACAGTTCAATGAGTTGATGGGGCTTGCAACTACCTTGATTCCTACAGAAGAAGACAAGTGTAAGAGGATTGAAAGTGGATTGAACATGGAGATCAGAATAAGACTAACGGTCTCCAACTTGAACAGTTTTACCGAGTTAAGAGCTGCTTCTATTAGAATTGAGCAGTTATTGAGAGAGGGACAAGAAGAGCTTGAGCAAGGGTCTAGATTGAAAAGGTTTAGTGAGATTCAGAGTGGTTTTGGCAAAAGATTCAGTAAGCGCCAAAACAAAGCTTTCAGACCACTAGCCGAATCAAGGCAGTCAAGATTCAAACAGAGGGGTGGTTTTGCACAGATTGACAGTGGAAGAATTACAATGTAGAGTCAGTTACCCCAGTGTGAGCACTGTGGGAAGAGGCACAATGGTGAGCACTGGAGACTATCTGGAGCTTGTCTTAGATGCGGCTCCTTTGATCACCATAATAGAAATTGTCCTACTGCTACGGGAACTCATTCTGGTATAAGTGGTAGATCAGGGAGTGAAGCTACTATTCAGCAAAGTAGAGGTAATGGGACTAGGCCAAGGGGCTGTGGTAGAGGTAAAGTCAGCACAGAGAATCCTTCTGTGAGGGCTGAGGTATGGAGCAGTCGACCACAGTCCCAGACCTGGGTCTATGTTATGACTAGGCAGGAGGCTCAAGACTCACCAGATGTGGTTGTAGGTGCACTTATCATTTATGATTTTGAGGCTTTTGCACTACTACAGCCAGGATCCAAACACTCCTTTATCACACCGCATTTAGCATGTAGACTGCATTATGATAGCGAGTTGCTATAGTATGGGCTAAAGGTGACTACACCTTTAGGTAGTACTACTATCATAAGAGAGGTTTGCAAGGGGTGCTTAATTAAGATTGATCAAGCAGAGTTAGTGGCAGAGTTAGTGGCAGACTTGATTATGCTACAATTGAGAGAGGTAGATGTTAGCCTAAGTATGGACTGGCTCACTGCTCATAGGGCTATCATGACTTGCTATACCAAGGAGGTAGTACTAGAATCTCTTGGCCAGCCGAGGGCAGTATTTAAAGGAGTTAGTCAAGCTGTGCCAGCTAGGATGATATCCTTTATGAGCGCACTGAGGTTGATGCAGGGAGGATGTGAGGCTTATCTGGCCCACATCATTGATACTATAGCTGAGCAGAGTATACAGGACATTCCCGTGGTTAGGGAATTCCTGGATGTGTTTCTGTATGAGCTACTTTGTTTACCACCAGTTCGAGAAATGAAGTTCACAATTGATCTAGTTCCAGGTGCTGCTCCTATATCTATTCCTCCATATAGGATGGCACCTATGGAATTGAAGGAGTTAAAGGCTCAGCTTCAGGAGTTACTGGAAAAAGGTTTTATTAGACCCAGTGTTTCACCTTGGGGAGCTCCAATGCTGTTTTTGAAGAAAAAGGATGGGACTTTGAGGTTATGCATTGAATATAGATAGTTGAATCGGGTGACAGTGAAGAACAAGTATCCACTGCCTAGAATTGATGATTTACTTGATCAGCTGTAGGGAGCTCAGGTATTCATTAAACTGGACTTAAGATCAGGGTATTATCAGTTGAAGATAGTAGAGGCTGATATACCTAAAAGTGCATTCAGGAGTAAGTATGGGAACTTCGAGTTTTTAGTGATACAGTTTGGCTTAACTAATGCCCCGGCAGCATTTATGGCCTTGATGAATAAGGTGTTTCAGCCCTATCTGGATCGATTTGTGATTGTGTTTATTGATGATATCTTGGTGTATTTGAAGACCAGAAAGGAGCATGCTGAGCATTTGGGAGTTATTTTACAAATTATGAGGGAAAAGCAATTGTATGCCAAATTCAGTAAGTGTGAATTTTGGCTAGATCAAGATGTGTTTCTGAGACATATAGTGACTGGAGACGGTATACAGGTGGATCCAAAGAAGATAGAGGCAGTAATGAATTGGGAAGCTCCGAGAAATGTGTCTGAAACTCGAAGCTTCCTAGGATTGGCTAGATATTATCGGAGGTTTTTCGAGGGGTCATAAAAGCTTTGAAGAGTTGAAACATTGGTTGACTACTACACCGGTGTTGACTATTCCATCGGGGACCAGAGCAACAGTGAAGCGTTGCATCAAGGATTGGGATGTGTATGGATGCAGCATGACAAGGTGATCGCCTATGCATCGAGACAATTAAGGTCTCACGAGATCAATTATCTGGTACATGATTTAGAGCTAGCTGCAGTTGTCTTTGCTCTAAAGATTTGAAGACATTACTTGTGTGGAGAGACCTTCTAGATTTATACAGATCATAAGAGTTTGAGGTATTTGTTGAGTCAGAAGGAGTTGAACTTGAGACAAAGAAGATGGATTGAGTTACTGAAGGATTATGACTATACAATTGAGTACCACTAGGGGAAAGCAAATTTGGTAGCTGATGCTTTGAGCAAAAAGCCTAATACCAGTGTAGCTCAAATTTAGTTATCAAGGCTACCTAATTTGATTCATTTGAGAGCTCTGAATATGGAGTTGAATCTGGAACACGATGAGGCCTTGATTGCTAAATTAAAACTTAGGCTGATGTTACATGATCGAATCAGAAAAGTACAGAGGAAAGATCCCAATATGGTGAAGCTTATAGAGAAAGTGGAGATAAATTCGGGTTCCAAGTTTAAATTGAGAGATAAGACTTTGTGGTTGAAGCAGAGATTATGTGTGCCTGATGTGGAGGATCTGAGGAAGGAAATTTTTTAGGAAGCTCATATGGTCGCCTATGTTATTTATCCTGGTATTACTAAGATGTATAACACACTGAAATAGCATTTTTGGTGGCCTGGAATGAAGAAGCTAGTGGTAGTGTACGTATCTAGATGTATGATTTGTTAGCAAGTTAAAGTTGAGCACCAGGCTCTGGTAGGGAAGCTCCATTCGTTGCCCATTCTAGAGTGGAAATGGAAATGGATTACTATGGACTTCATCATGGGACTGCCTAAGACTCCAAGGCAGAATGATTTATATAGGTGATAATGGACTGGTTGACTAAGTTGGCCCACTTCTTACCAGTGAGAGAAAATAGTTCATTTGATCAGTTGGCCCGGAGATATATGAATGAGGTGGTGAGACTGCATGGGGTTCCAGTGTCCATTGTATCTGACAGGGATCCCAGATTTACTTCGAGGTTTTTGAAGAGCTTGCAATCTGCTATGGATACTACGTTGAACTTCAGTACAACATTTCATCCTCGGACAGATGGACAGAGCGAGAGGACAATCAAGACTGTTGAGGATATGCTCAAGGCGTGTGTATTGGAGTTTAGAGGAGCTTGGGATCAATATATGGCATT
The DNA here is from genome assembly GCA_027563595.1 of Erythroxylum suave. Lineage (NCBI taxonomy): Eukaryota > Viridiplantae > Streptophyta > Magnoliopsida > Malpighiales > Erythroxylaceae > Erythroxylum > Erythroxylum suave. The sequence continues at coordinate 4,288,503 of JAOSBN010000009.1, forward strand.
GATAGAGTTTGCCTACAACAACCATTACCAAAGTAGTATTGGAATGGCACCGTGTGAGGCACTGTATGGTAGAAAATGTCGGTCGCCATTATATTGGGATGAAGAGGCCTAAGGATAGTTGAAGGCCTAGAGTTAATACAAGATACAGTGGTGATAGCGTGTAAATCTAGCATGTTTTAGTTCCTAATCCTATGCTTATTTGGTGATTTATTGTGCTTAAATGTGAGCTTTTACTTGTTTTTACATATTTTGGTTAGGGATTGCTA
>JAOSBN010000009.1:4288868-4304486 GCA_027563595.1 Erythroxylum suave
ATCGAACCTCTCTCTCCAGCCGATCAGAATCATAGCCGCTCTCGATTGCAGCCCAGCGCACAACAGCTTCTTCAATCTCTTTCTCCTCATTTGAATTGCCGTCTTCAGATCAATCACGCAACCGCACTCCACGGCCGCTGCACCTTTTGTCGATTTTTGGAAATTGACATATGAGGAAACACCCTCCACTCCAGTGTCAAACGACAGAGATGCTCCTAAGAAAATTTTTGGTGTTTTTGGTGTTAATGGTTGGATTTTCGGTACAAACAGGGCAGTACTTCTTAACTCTCTCTCTCTTTAATTTTACTTGTTAGCGACCCTCCCTTTAATTGATTGTGTTGTTCCACATTGAGGACAATGTGAGGAGTAAGTGTGGGGAGGTGTCCGATGTTAGGAGTGTTTGACTAGTTGCTACCATGTTACTTGTTTGATGTATCGCGACTTGTAGTTATCTAATTGGGATGATTTTTTATTTGGAGTAAACTAGAGACATAGGGATACAAATTATCTGAACAAATAAAATTCTGAATCGAATTGTAAGAATTTCAATTTTTGGGTGGAACTTAAACACTGTCTCAAAATAAGAACAGTCCGAAAATGTTTGGAGTTTAACTTTTGGAGTACTGAACCTAATTGAATGATCTTAGTGTCAAAAGAAACATAAGACATAGAGGAATACTTTTCTAGAAGAGGATAGGACCAAATTACATTAGTTTTACTTTCTGATTGAATGTGACCAGTACACCCGAAAGTGTGAGTTAAAAAAATCTGAAGTGAATCAATAAGAAAGGAATAGAGATTTTAATGGTTTTAGTGAGGCATAAACCTAATTATAAATTGTACTTAGATGAGTTTTGATATAAGAATTACTTTGTGATGGAATTGATGGATAAATACTCAGGATTGTCATGAACGTGCCTTGTACATATTTCATTTCATACATGTGCATTATTAAACACTTATGATTGTACAAATTGTGATATATGTGTGTGGTGTTTGATATAGAGGAACAGCTGGAACGTTAACCTCTAGATGTTGCCAGAACTTCCAGGCAATAGCTTTGGGATCAATTTGTGAGTAACCTAGATGGTCTCACTTAATTACTTGTTTGTTTAAATTCTGTTTTGAAGTGATTGAACGAATACGGTTTATTGATTCTGGACAATGAAGGTCCCATGATTGTGATATTGGATTGAGATATTGAATTGCTGCTTGTATGTGAATGTACAGAACTATGTGCTTCATAATATGATTGATTGTGATAGATGCACTCCATACATGAATGCATAATCAGATAATGGCAGTTTTGACCAGAGTAGCCACCGATCAGAGCTTAAAACTCAAAGTGTGAAAAAGAGCCTCGAGCCTAGAAAGTGATTAAGAGCCTAAGGCTCACTATGTAAAATAAGCCTTGTATCCCTATTGAATAAGGGACAGTTATCAATAAGCTCAATACCCAAAATGGATACAAGACAGTTTAGGCGCTCGGTCACAACAACTTAACCATCGGAAAAGAGTCTCATGAGCATTCCATATGCATTTGTTTAAGTATGTTGATTGATTGAAATGCAAAATTGCTTATGCTTAAGTGAAAATGTGATATGAAATCAATTATGCAAAAATGTGAATATATGTTATGTGAAATGATGTGTTGCATGAATTGAGTTAACCATCGATGATGGTTACCTCATTGAGTTCCCAAAACTCACCAAAATTGCAACATTGTCTTTTCAGGACCGAGAGACGACTCTAGCTACTAAGAGACTCTACCATCGTATAGGTTATGATTTGGCAAGAGAAGTCATAGCTCAAAGGTCGGTTAGCTAGGATTTTTGGACAGATTAGATAGACATTGTATATTTTCCTCTTTCATGTAGTACTTTTGTAGTAGGTTTTGATGATATACATGTAGTAAGGGTTGAAAGATACGTTGTATAATGTTCGGTTTTGTGAATGAAATAAGGAAAATTATGGTTTTTAAATATTGTGACTTTCTTTATGACGCTTTATAAGAGAATAAAGATAGATGATGCCTTGTTATAAGTGAATATAGTGATCGAATGCAGTTTGCCCTTGTCGTAGGACATGTACCAGAATGACCTCCGGGTGTCTTGGTTTATACCTTATGATAAGGGGGTGCTAGATGCAATCTACTACATTTCTCGAACACTTAGTCCAGCACAATGCAACTATTCCACCACTGAAAAGTATCTTCTAGTTGTTATGTTTGCTTTAGATAAATTTAGACCTTATTTGTTTGGTTCTAAAGTGATTGTGTTTTATGATCATACAGCATTAAGGTACCTTTTGTTGAAGGAAGAAGCGAAGCCAAGGCTGATTAGATGGATTCTCATATTCTATGAGTTTGATTTGGAGATTAAAGATAAGAAAGGTGTAGAGAATTCAGTCACAAATCACTTGAGTCAAGTTGTGAAGGAAGAGGATCTAGTACCATTACAAGAACTACTTCCAGATGAGCAATTACTAACGCTTCAAGGTAAGACTCCATGGTTAGTAAGACTCCATGGTATGTTGATATTGTTAACTATCTAGTGAGCTATGAGATACCTACTAATTTGAGTAAGGCTAAACAGAATAGGATAAAAAAGTGAGTCAAAATATTATATTTGGGATGATCCTTAATTTTGGAAATTTTGTTATGATCAAGTGATTAGGAGATGTGTACCTGAATATGAGTGTGAATCAATTCTGAAGTTTTGCCATTCATATGCTTATGGTGGTCATTTTGGGCCTAATATAACTGTTAGGAAAATTCTTGAATGTGATTTCTATTGGCCAAATATTTTTAGAGACTCATATATGTTCTGTAAAGCATATGAATAGTGCCAGAAACAGGGTAATTTATCCCATATAGATCAAATACCTTTTTCTTTAATAATTGCATGTGAAATTTTTGCTATATATGGCATCGATTTTATGGGACCATTTCCCTCTTCTTTTAGTTTTGTTTTTATTTTGATGGCTGCGGATTTTGCTTCTAAATAGTTGGAAGCTAAAGCCGCCAAGACTAACGATTCTAAGGTTGTTGCAGAATTTGTCAAGTTTAACATTTTTACTAGATTCGAAACACCGCGAGCATTAATTAGTGGGAGGGGTACTCATTTTTGCAATCGATTGGTTGGAAGACTTTTAAAGAAGTACCATGTCACTTATAAGATGTCTACAGCCTATCATCCATAGACAAATGGGCAAGTAAAGGTTTCAAACAGAGAAATCAAGTCTATCATTGAGAAATGGTAAGTCCGAATCATAAAGATTAGAGTCAAGGATTTAATGATGCTGTTTGAGCATATAGGACTACATACAAAACACCAATTGGCATGTCTCCATATAGATTGATATACAGAAAGCCTTGTTACTTTCTAGTGGAAACTGAGCATAAAGCCTTTTGGGCTATTAAGCAATGAAATATAAAGATGGATATGGTGGGTGATAAGAGGAAGATGCAACTATAAGAATTGGAAGAGCTTAGGCTTGAGTCTTATGAGAATGCAGAAATTTAAAAGGAAAAGATGAAAAATTTTCATGATAAGATGATTGTTAGGAAGAATTTTGCGGTTGGATAAAAAGTTCTTCTTTACCATTCACGACTTAAGCTTTTTCTAGGCAAATCACATTCCCATTGGATTAGCCCTTTTATTGTAACTAATGTCTTTCAATATGGTGCAGCTAAGATTGAAAGCTTAAAAAAGAAGAATTTCAAAGTCAATGGTCATCAATTGAAACCATTCTATAAGGGATTCCAAGTGAAGGTCGTGGAAGTGATAAGGTTAGAAAACCTTCGCTATGAAGAATGAGCAACAAAGAGTCAAGTCAACGACAATAAACAAAGGCACTGCTTAGGAGGCAACCTAAGGGAAGTTAAATTATGTCATTTACATTTATGCTTTTATTACTTTTGTGAACTGCTCCATTCTTGCATTTTATTTTACATTGATGACAATGTAAGTTTTAAGTGTGGGGGATATCATAGTTTCTATGCATGTTTTTGAGCTTAACTTTGGTTTTTGTGGCTTCTTAGGCAGTTTTCAAAATCAAATGAACAAAGTCAAATTTTTTCTTGTTTTCTATTTTTAAAGATTATTTAGTCATAATTAGAGTGTGAATTAACTAGAAAAATACATAGAAAAATTTGGCATGTACTTTTGCTCTTATGATTAGTTAATATACATTATTCTCAGAAGAGCGGTGATTAGTGGTAGACAAAAACTAGTGAGGTTTTGAGTCATATTAGACTGACACATTCATATCAGTCTCACTATTTTGTTTGTTATGAATGACCTTCATGTCATATACATCCTTACTTGGCATTGAATTTCTATTTAAGAGCACATGGTTTATCACATGCATGTTTGTGAAAATGATTAGGCATTCTTTGTTGATTATAAGCTACATTAGCCAAATAGCCTACCCATTTGTGTGAATTTCCCTTGCTATTCCCCTTTTGAGTTGTATTAAACTTTTCTTTTGTATAAACTACATTACATCCACCTAACCAACTATCCTACCCAATCTTTAAAGCTAGTGGAGCATTTTTTTAATTCTTGATGAATGTGATTATGTAAAATTCTAAGTGTGGAGGTAAGCATACATGTAGGTTAGTTAAAATTGTTAAAATGTCATGTTATAAATCCTATGTTGATCTAGCCTCTTTCAATTTTATATTTGAAAAATGGTAAAGAAAAAGAAAAGAGAAAAATGTTCAAATAAAAAGTATGAAGGAGGCAATGTAATTGTTGTGAGAAGTTATTAATTAATGGTTTACCCTCTTTAAGTTGTATTGGTTAGGTGTCTGAGTATATGACATATGCAGAAGATGTTATGTTGGATTGAGCATTTCATTGTGTTATGTTCATATGGTTTATGACATGAGAGATGAACGGAGTTTTGAAACATAATTGGTGCATTATTTATAACTAACGGTACCTAGTTGTGGATAAATGCTAACTTATTCGTTTAATTTTTCATTAAATGTTACTTTTGCTTCACTAGTTTAATGGTCTCCAAACTACATTAACCAAAATGCACCCCACCTTACCTTAGCCCACATTACAACGCTAAAAAGTCCTTTGATTCATGATTATGGATATGACTTTTAGTGACGGAGAAATGAAATAATATGCCAAGTTATGGATTGTTGTGATTATGAATGGTGTTTGAGTGTACCCATGGAAATATCTTATTTAAACACTTTTTGTCTAAGTCTACCTCTAGATTACTTAGTTTCTAAGGATGGTGAATATTGATTAATCATGAGTAGAAGCTTTGAATGTTAAGTTATGGCTATAGGTTTTTAAAGTCATTCATCTTTAGTTATGATTATATATTCTTAGAAGATTTGGAAAATGAGTAAAAATGTTGGTTTGTGATATTAATTTTGACAATTTTCCTAAGGATAGTCAAAAGCTAAGTGCAGGGAACTTTTATATGTGTTTAAATATTGATCTATTTTATCTTCTACACTTAGTGAGTAATACCTTAAAAATGTTTAGGATGCTCACTTTTATTCATAATTAATTTTAGGTACATTTTGGAAGTGAAAGAGTTAAAGTGACTCGAAAGCCTGCTCCTTGAAGTCATATTTACAATTTCTATACTCTTTGTCTTTATGGAGCAAGAATGAGAAATATTGGAGTAAGTAAAGAAAAGAAAAATTAATAATGGGAAGCAATGAGGCATCTCACGTTTGGATGGATTTAGCATGACAATATAACACCTGTACATTTATCTTATAAAAAGCCTAGCTGCTATATAGTGTTGTATGTAACTTTTGAATGAAGAAAGGAGGATGAACACGTGAGAAAATTTTTACAGCTATTCCAAATTATTTCAACCATGATTTACGTTACCACACCTATGAAAGAGCTCTCTCCAATAAGATTTAGATGAACAGCTGTCCATTTGCCACATTTTAACCGAGTTTTTAGCTAAAGCAAAGAGGAGATGTCGACAAGTAGCAACTATCCATTTTGTCACTTTTTAACCTATTTTTGATAAGAAGAAAAAGAGAGGTTCAGTTGGAAAAAAGAAGAAGTGTGTCGGTTGTGGAGGCTGGAGAAGGGGGTGAGGACCAAAGTTCCCTCTTTGTTAGAGAGTGAAGAAATTGTGAGTAAGGGTTGTTTTATTTGAGTTTTTAACATATCTAAGGGAACAAATGAGAGTTGTATGAGAATGGCGTGAACAAAATAGAAGAGAAGAGAAAGCTTGCGGTAAAGAAGAATGATACGTGAACAGTGAAGTGGACCAAAAGCCCTTATATTAATTCATCCCATAAAGCTATAGTGACGAGGACTAAAACAAAGAAGAGAAGAGTAAGTTGCATGAATAGTAGCTTGAACCATAAACTTTAATTGTCATATCTGTGAATAGTGGGGGAGAGTGGACTGAAATAAAACAAAATAAGAGAGGTTTGTGGCAAGAACTTCGGCTATCATTCTCTCTTCAATTTTTTTTTTTAAACATAAATGGAGGCTACAAAGGCCTAATTCTTGGAGCTTGAAGATGGAGCTGGAAGCCTAAATCACCTTATGTCATTGCGAAGGTGGAATTGAGGCCAAGGAGCACATTCAACGTATAATGATGTGTATCGTTTTCTACTCTCTTTTTAGATTGTTACATTATTTTGAATGAATTGATTGGGTATTTGGATAATGATGGTTTTAATGCTCTATTGAATCATTTTTATGACTACTCATTACTAGATCTTAAATGTGATACGTATTAGTCATATGGAAGATCGTTTTTAGCAACTGACAGTACTGAATCGTTAGAAATAATATAGCTTAAGTTAAATAGTCTATGCTTGTGTAATTATTCCTTAAATTGATCTATTTTCTTAATTGCAATGTTGTTGTCTAGATAAACTTAGAGAATTTGTTCTAGGTTTCCCGATAGCTAGGGTTAATTAACGAACGCTTCACAATTAACTAAAACTTAAGGAAAAACTGGAATTAATAGAGCTTGTTATTAATTCACGATCAATAGTCTAAAAGGAGGAGTAAAGATGACAGTTCAATGACATTTGCAAATTTTTGCTTAGGTTGAGATGAAATCAATGAATCGATGTTGAAATTATTCATCGATTTTATCATTGTGCTATGGTTTAATTTGATTTATTTACATACATTCAATTTTATTTTATTATTAATTTGTTTCAAATTAAAAATCCCCTTATTTGCTTAAACAGATAATTTAGGAAGGTATTTGATATTAATCCTTGTGGGATCGACTTAGACTTATTGTTATCAAATAAGAGCGTAATAGAGATGATTTATAAAGTTAAAAAAGGAATTACCTTCACTAGGCAACATTAGTAGTTTCAAAGCAAATGATTTATATTCATATAATTGTTATATGTAGTCTCTAAGAAAATCTTAACTAGCTTCATATGTTTAGCTCCTACAACTTTTGTGCAGCTATAAAGATTGAGCTACTGACCATTTAATGCAAGCACTTGGACATCATCTTCTGCTTTAATTCTATCAATGTATTGCCCCAAAAAATTTATAAAAAAATGAAAACCAATACAAATTAATTATGAAAAAAGTATATCAAAAAGAAATGATATAAAATAAAAAATTAGAAAATTAGAAATGTATCAATGAAATAATTACCTTGTTAGTTTTAATCAAGATACTAGAAGAATAAAGATTAGCACATATAATCAAACCTAATGGAAAAGGTTATAAAAATAAAATTTAGACTAAAATTAACATAATTTTTTGTTATAAAACAAATCTAAATAATAATAAAATACCCTAAAAGAGTATTGCATATATTTTTTTTCCTTTTTATGAAATCATACTCAAAACCTTATTACCCTCTAACCAAACTAACCTTGATTCATCTTGCTTTGCTTTACTTCCATTTGTCTCCTTTAAAGTTCTTGCAGTACCAAATTTAACCCCCTTAACTTGAATGCCCACATTCCTTTACTATTACCAACTCCACTGTCATTACCCCTAGAGCTCCTTTTGGATCCTCTCTTGAACTCTCCTAATGAATTCTTAAACACTTTATCATTGGAAAAAGTTAGGTTTGAAAAAGGTTTTAGTGAATGATATTAACCTAGTCTTCTTTAAATTTGTTGAAATTGAGGCAAACAAAACATCATCAGTAATTTCCCTTCGCATTTTTATTGATAATCCCCTCCCTAAAAAAGAAAAACGAAGCATTTTTCTTGAAAATTTGTAACAAAAGTAGGTTCTCATATAGATTAACATCCACAAAATTCCTTTAGAATATTGGATCATTAAATGACTTAGCCATTTGGAAAGTAATATTGGCAAGCCAATAAACAAAGATGAAGCTACAATAAGCATGATGTGTGTTAGTTATGCTAAGTTTTTTTTTTGCCATTTTAGATATTAAAAAAAAATTACTCAACAAGATACCTCTCTTACGATGACAAGCTAATTAAATATTTTTTAATAGGAAACTTTTGCAATGTGGTGAGAAATGGTATTTTAAATAAGCTCAAAGATTGTATGATCCAAGTATAAATGATGGTCTTATAATTGAGGGATTATTTTACACTTGGAATAAGAAGCAACAAGGCAAATGGTTCCTTAGAGAAACCTGGATAAAATTCTTATTAATAGACAACGAATCAATACCTTTTAAGGGAGCAAAGCTATATTTAACTATCCTCTATTCTTTGATAGCCATTCCACTAAAATTTATGATTTGACCTTGAAGCAATAAAAAAGATCTCCCTTTTATTTTAAAATTTATTTGATTAAGGATGAAGGGTTAAAAATTTAATTAAAAATGGATTAAGACATTAATTTCAAATCCTTTACTTCTATCAGAAAAATACATATAGTAAAGAAGGAGTTGAAGAAGCTTATTCTCAAGAGATCTGGTGATACAAATTAAGTAGTGTGTATTACTAAAGCCTTAACATACAAGGCTCAATATTCTTTATATATTGATCCTTTGAATTTGTCAAAATAGGAAGATGAGAGAATATCGCTTTCTAACAACACAAGTAGTTCTAGAAGTTAACAATTCAATCCTTAAACAAAGATCAAAGGTTCAATGGTTATCTGAGGTTGGTAGTTATACTACTTTCTTCCATAAAAAAGCCTTCCCAAGGAAAAATTCTATTAGAATTGTCTCATTTCAAAATTCAATAGACATTATGGTTTAAACTTATGACTATTTATTAAGAGCTTCTTCTTGTATTTCTTCTTTATAGATCGTTAAATCTCTTATCTTTATAAGTATCTCTAATTCTGATGCTTAAAATATTCTTTTTCCTTTCAATAAATCATATATAAAGAATCTAGCATTAGCTCTCTCATCCACCCAACTGTAGTCTTAAGCCTACCTAGCTGTATAACCAAAGTCTTTAACCGTCCTACCCTCTCCAGAAGCTCTACTTATTGAAGTCGAAGAGTCTGCTGAGATCTTAAAAGTTGGGCCACCCATCTCTCTAATAATGTTATCTTCAGCTGAGCTGGGTATTACACCCTAGCTTTGGGAGCTCTCGGATTATCTAGCTTTAATGTTGCACCATTTGTCTTAGGAGGCACTAGCTGCTCTTCTTCATGTTGCTCCACTCTATCTTCACCCTTCATAGCTAGCTCATCAGGTTCCCTGATAAGTTTGAATATGTCACCTATAGTTTCCTGACTTCTGTTGACCCTGCGTATGTGTTGTATCACTACCAAATTAAGTGCCACCATAGTACTCATTTTCTGCATCAGTGGTAATCGATCAAATAAGCCTATCTGTTGCATCATTTTGTTCATATAAAGACCAAAATAGAATGTGCCTACCTTTCTATCTTTGCGTTGAGGCTTGATGAACTGCACAAGTGCATGCCCTAGGTAAATTGACAGCTTCTCACTCATGGTCTATAAGTAACAAACATCTATATTTCCAATGAATTCTTTGCTGTCACTCCGACCACTCAGTGTGTGACTCAAAATACTATGAATGTATCTGAGCGCAAGATGTTGAAGTGTAAAAGCCTTGGATTTTCTTGGTTCATAGTTATTCTCTATGCTAATCATTGTCCAGAAGTGCTAAGGAGATAATCCATATGAAAAGTCAGTGCTTAGTGCCCTGTACTCTATCATCCCTATGTACTCCTAGTCGTATAGACCAATACTGATAGAAGACTCCTAATAACTCCTTTAGAACATATCTCCCATCATCCGAATCAAAGTCGTGTTAGGTCAATCCCCATTATAGCTACCTCTTTCTAAAATAAATATGGAGAGCACCTCTAATGTAGCATCCCATCTTTTAAATGATTGAGAGATTTAAAGAATTGGATTAATGAGTCCTATGAGTGTTAGCATATAGCATGAAATTGGTACATTTATGACATGAGTTCATAAATGTATTCAAAGGCATAATATCAGCATACACACATAAATTGTAAGTTAGACAAATTGCACTCAATTGACATATTCTGGGGTATGAAATTGAATGTGATATGAGATATGAATATGATTTTCCAATTTCTTATGTTTTGGTTTACCAAAGACAAGAATTAATGGATTATAATTAGCAACTCGGAATAAATTATCATAATTGAGAGATTGATAAATTAACCTGTACATTTAGTCTTGAAAAAATCTTAAGTGGAAAGACTAATTGAGACATGGAAAATTAGGATGACTAAGCCTAAAATTGAGTGATATTTGGCATAGTTAATGTAGCACCCCCTTATCGCAGCGTACAAACCGGGACGCCCGAAGGTCATTACGGTACATATCCTACGATAAGGGTAAGCTACGATCGATCACTAAATTAACTTCACATGGCATCATATCATTACTCACTTAAAAAGCATCATAAGAAAATCATAATATTTTAAATAGTCATTTGGGCCCTTTCATAAATACAAAACGCTTTAGTTGTTTCGCAATAAATTTTATACAAAAAGTTACGGAATAAACAATTCAATACAAATTAAGGAAATGCAATGCAGATGCGAACTGATCCTGACCTCTATCCTGCACTTGTATGCTGTAGGTATACTCCCGTTGGCCTAACAGGGTATTCTTCTAATCCTAAAAAGTAGTTGCAAATTTTTGGGTGAATTTTGTGAACTCAATGAGTGACCATTATCAATGGTTCACTCAATTCATGCATCACATCAATACACGTAACATATTCATATTTTCGAATAATTGATTTCGTATCACAATCTCTCTTAAGCATAAGCAAATTTTGCATTTCAATCAATCAACATACTTAAATAGATGCATATGTAATGCTCATGAGGCTCTTTTCCAATTATGACGTTGTTGTGACCGAGTGCCTAAATTGCCCCGTATCCATTTGGATACCGGGCTCATTGATAACTGTCCCTTATCCGATGGGGATAGAGGACTCATTACACGTTGAGCCTGAGGCTCTAAAACACTTGTGAGCTCGAGGCTCATTTTCACTCGTTGGGCTTTAAGCTCTGATCATTGGCTACTCTAGTCATAACTTCCATTATCTGATTATGCATTCATGAATGGAATGCATGTAACACAATCAATCGCATCATACAGCACATAGGTCTTCACATTCACATACAATTAGCACTTCAATACCTCAATCCTCATTCCCATTCATCAGACCTTCTGTCCAGAATCCACAATCAAATACATTCCTTTATCATTCACAGCATAACTTAAGCAAATAATAATTAAAAGAAACCATCTAGGTTACTCACAGTACGCTCCAGATTAGCATTTGCTTCCAAATTTTGGAAATTCCTGAATGTGGGCACTTGACTTGTTTGAAGCTCCAATCTCTACAAAATCAAGTAACCCTAATCTCTCATGCACCCACGTACATCAACTTGAAAATTGACAGGGAGGCTCGGCCTTTCTTGGAATGAAAGAAAGGAATATCCAAGTAAAAGTAGGGACAAACAAAGAAAAATAAGGTTTAGCTTCGGTGAATATTTTACGAAAAGATTTAGTTTGGGAGAATTCTAAAGAAAGAAGTTTCAAGAAGGATAAAGACAAGGATAATAGCTTGTCTTTTATAGGTAATAAAGATCTTAACTAGCTACGACACCTGTCCAATTCTTATCTAATTATTCACTTCCCTTTATCCAAACTCACTTAAGTATAATTTATACTTAAGTTTATGACTCAGTAATACCACTACAATCATAAGTTATAACCTCTTACTCACTTTCAGATTTTTCCTATAACACATCATTTCGGGTCAATTTTACGTTCTCTTCTTGACCCCGACACTGAAGTTTGGGGCAACTAGCATAACTTTTGCTATAGGTATCTGATCAAGATCCTTGTTCAATGGTTTGAAAGAGGACTTATAGGTCTATAACTTTCTTGAAGACCTTAAGAACAAATTCTATCATCTGAAGGGTCAAAGATGGACCAGACGATACAAAATGAACAGTATACAAAAGAAGAAGCCTCGGTCACTTAGGCAGAAAGCAGACGAATGCAATAAGCAGAAGAAGCAATAAGCAGACAAATGCAAAAGCAGACAAATGCAAAAGCAGATGAATGCAAGAAGCAGACGAAGCAATAAGCAGACGAATGCAAAAGCAGAAGAATGTCAAAAGTAGACGAATGCAAAAGCAGACAAATGCCAGAAGCAGACGAAGCAATAAGCAGACAAAATTCGTCAGAAGATAGACGAAGCAAAAAAGTAGATGAAATTCATTAGAAGGTAGATGAAGCTTGTCAGAAGGTGGACGAAGCAAAAAGGTAGACGAAGCTCATCAGAAGGTAGACGAAGTTCTTCTAAAAGTAGACGATTCAGATGGTCAACTTAAGACGAAGCAAAAGTCAACTTAAGACAATACAACATAGATGATACGTCTTTACAGACGATAGACGAATGCACTAAGCAGATGATTTAGGTGGTCAACTTAAGACAAAGCAAAGTCAACCTAAGACGTTGCAACACAGACGATAGATGAATGCAATAAGTAGACGACAGGTGGTCAACTTAAGACGAAGAAAAGTCAATTTAAGACGATGCAACACAGACGATACGTCTTTACAAACGATAAACGAATGCAATAAGCAGATGATAGGTGGTCAACTTAAGACGAAGCAAAGTCAACTTAAGACGATGCAACACAAATGATACATCTTTACAGATGATAAACGAATGCAATAAGCAGATGATAGGTGGTCAACTTAAGAAGAAGCAAAGTCAACTTAAGAATACAACATAGACGATACATCTTTACAGACGATAAATGTTGCAAAAAGCTGACGAAAGGTGGTCAACTTAAGACGAAGCAAAGTCAAATTAAGATGATGCAACACAGACGATACATCTTTACAGACGATAAACGAATGCAATAAGCAGATGATAGATGGTCAACTTAAGACGAAGCAAAGTTAACTTAAGACGATGCAACACAAACAATACGTTTTTACAGACGATAAATGAATGCAATAAGCAGACGATAGGTGATCAACTTAAGACGAAGCAAAGTCAACTTAAGATGAAGCAACACAGACGATACGTCTTTACAGACGATAAACGAATGCATTAAGCAGACGATAGGTGGTCAACTTAAGATGAAGCAAAGTCAACTTAAGACGATGCAACACAGACGATACGTCTATGCTCCTAAACAACTCCCCCCTTATTAAGACCATAACTTTCTACTCCACCATCTATAACTCCCATACTAAATATTCTCAGTAAACTTATTCAACACATTTTTCTTCACTAAGTCCAACACTTAGATTTATTTCTATTCTTCCTACTCCATTTCATTATAACCATTTGCTATAACCATAATTCTCAATCTATCCCATTACTTTTCACTATACCCGAAATGTCAATGAGTGCATGTACAATTTTTTTTTCATATGTGCAAAGACTCAAATTCACATACATGTATGCTGACATTCTGCTGAGCTTAAAATGTAAATTTTCCTCTAACTCTCTCATTGCCATTCTCCACATTATTGAAATCGAGGTTATAACCCTTAGTATGGGGACAGGATGCTACAGTTAAAATGTGTGACAAATGGATTAGTAAATGTGTGATAAATGGACCAATTATTATGTGACAAATGGTGAAATTAGTAAGTGACATGTGGACTAATCATTTAATGACAAATATTTATGGAGTGGATTAGTGTTAGCATTTTGATTAATCAAGTGTAATACATGCTTTAGAGCAAACGTTGAGCTTAGAAGTTAACACCTAGTAGCTTGACCAAGCAAAGTTTCTATAATTGCCTTCACTCTTCTTTCTCCACTGAAATTGCTCTTCCCTTTTCTCTATAACTTACCTGAAAATTGTTTCCAATTGTTACAAAAAATATACATGTTAACCCTTCACAAATTATCCAAGGAATCATCTAAAAGTGGTCTTCATATTGCTATCCCAAAATAATCTATTTTCACTTAGAGTCGTGATTGATCTTACATGATTGGAGACTTGGTTTAATCTGAATTTTTTTGTTCAATTGGAAGTATAATAGATAAGTAACAATCTGAGCTTTAATTCATGTTAAATGGTATGTAAATGATGCTTGAATTGGAATGAATTGCATGTAAATGATGAAGTGTATTGGAATATATTAGATGGAGTATTTCCACTAAACAGACATCTATATTTTGGCCATATCTTAATCTATATATATATCTAAATGGGATGATTTTTAATTTATATTACACTAGATAATATGGATATAATTTTTCATGAAGGAATTGAATTTGAATTCTGTTCCTAAGGTTTTGAAATTTGGCTTGAATTTGAGTATTAGGTGTTGTTGCTATTTGAGAATAGTCTGTAGTATTTTGAGTATAACTCTAGGAATAATAAACCAAATTGTATGAATTTTAGTTCATTAAAAACTTAAGACATAGAGGAACATTTGTTTAGAATAACTTATTGCCTAGAAACCTAATTTTCTATGTCAAAATGGCCATACAAAATTGATTCGAAACCTATTCTGAGAAAATCTGGAAAAAGTGTAGGAAAAGGATGTGGACATATGCAACAGTGCCTGTCACAATCGTGGGGAGGTACCCCACGATCATGGGCAGTGCTTTTACATGATAGTGTTTTGATTTGTTCAACGGTTAAACTAGTTAAGGATAAGGTACTTAACTATGAGGCATTTGGACTTAATTGGGGCTTTAAATGAACATAATTTGATGTAAGAAAATTGGTTAAATGTGTGATAAGTTTTTATTGATCTTTGGTGTTATACTTTAAAGAAAAGGATGATTGATACCAATGCATCTCAATTTGTATTGGAGTGTCAAAGAAATGAAGATGTTCTTATGAATGCAAATGTATT
Organism: Erythroxylum suave; assembly: GCA_027563595.1. Taxonomy (NCBI): domain Eukaryota; kingdom Viridiplantae; phylum Streptophyta; class Magnoliopsida; order Malpighiales; family Erythroxylaceae; genus Erythroxylum; species Erythroxylum suave. The sequence goes on from JAOSBN010000009.1 coordinate 4,304,156, forward strand.
CCCACAGTTACGAATATTATATTATAATGAATGAATGAGAATTGGGAAGTATATGAAATACTTGTAATACTAGAAACGAATGTGTGGTTAATGAATTGAGCATGATCAAGTGAACTTAAGGTATTAATCTAAATGTAACCAAGAAATATCCAACAGACAATATGTGAATGATTACGAATTATGATTAAGGAAACATACCTGGGATAGTCATTGAGCATTCATTAAATATAACACACACACACACACATATAAGAGTGTGTGTGTGTGTGTTTGTGTGTGTGTGTGTGTGTGTGTGTGTGTGTGTGTGTGTGTGTGTGTGTGTGTGTGTGTG
>JAOSBN010000009.1:4309196-4330849 GCA_027563595.1 Erythroxylum suave
GTGTGTGTTTGTGTGTGTGTGTGTGTGTGTGTGTGTGTGTGTGTGTGTGTGTGTGTGTGTGTGTGTGTGTGTGTGTGCATAATTGATTATATATTTGATTGATCAACTTTATAATGTGAATTATGTGTACAATGTATGTGTATTTAGACGCTCAAGATGGACACTGTCATCAAGACATTGCCGGACCATCTAGGCAAAAACATGTACGTGAGCTTGTTGTGAGCCAACCTAGATGATATCATTAGGATTGATTTATATCCGTTTAACTCCCAGTTATTAAACTATGAATGACCCGTATGTGAATTCTAGACATTAATAGTCCGAGAAGATTGATATTTAGTAATTTATTGGAAGTGTTTTGATTTTCATATGAGCATATGATTCTGAATGATTTCTTAATACTCAATGAAAGTTAAATGTCGGACTTAGGCCCGATGAATTTGAGATTCTGTTCATGCATCATAAATACATAGTATTCATGCATATTTTACGATTTGATGCATTATATTAAATGCATGATCAGTTAAAGATGTTGTGATTAGAGTAGCTAGTCCGGACGAGCTTTAAGCTCAAAATTCTACACGTAGAGCTTTGCTCCACGATTTCTATATATGAATAAGCCCAATGGGCCAGTATCTGTAGCTGTATCCGTATCTAAAAGGTGTTTGGTCACAACAAATAATAAAAAAGTGGAGTCTCATATGCATCTGCATTTGTAAATATATGATTATGAATACATTTCAAGAATTGTGAGGATATAGTGGTATGCCATAATTATGTATTGGATGATAATGTGAATGATTGGAATATGCATGATCAAGTTCTGTCTGAAGGGAGTATATGGTATGTGTGACATTTATTATGTCTTATGGAGGTATGCTATGTATTTGGTTATATATGTATATGACATGAGCAAGCTCATCAATAATGGTTTGCTCACTGAGTTCACAAAACTCATCAAAATTGCAACGTGGCTTTTCAGGTTCAAAAGAGATATCTAGTTAAACCAATTGGAGCTTAGCCACTGTATATGAACATAAGTTAGTGGTCAGGATCAGTTTGCATTTGCATATGTCTTTACTCAAATTGTATTAAGCATTGTAATATGAAACTATTGTATTTTGTTGAAATGAATTCTAAAACGTAACAATTATTCTTACTAAATATGTTTGGAAATAAAATGGGTCTAATTGATTACTGTTCTACTGACAATGTGTTTGATGTGAGAAATTTTGTAATGAGTATTTTCTGATCATCTCAACGTGCCCTTCTCGTAGAGTATATTCTTCAATACCATCGATACGTTTTGGAATATGCCCTATGAGAGTGGAGTGTTACATCTAATGTATTCTCCCTATAAGAAGGCTCCACAATCCTAAAAAGTTGGGACCATGCACCTACGTCAAAAAGGTCCTGAACTTGTTAAGCTAGATCGACTTGCTTCAATGACTCCCAGTCGATGAATCTGCTAGTGTTGAATTTTTTATTCTCCACCTGTTAATATTGTTCCACTTAGGCCCCATAATTGAATAATAACATTCTCGGTCACTCTAGGAGCTGGATTGTAGTTGAGGAATCTTCTCCTCTTTTTCGCTTCCTAGGAATCTCCTTTTCTTTTCTTGATCTCATCCTTATGCATGAAACTTTGAATAAGTGTGAGAAAATTTGCAAATAAATAGAAAGAACACACTTTTCTCCACACCTCTATATATATATATATATTCATTATGTTGTTAAATGTGAAAAAAATTAACAACAAAAAATTAAACACATAAGAATAAATAATAAATTAGCTCTAGTGAATAAAGAAATAATAAAATAAAATAAGATAAAAATTAACTAAAAATCTAATCAATCTCAAGATTAAAATTAGAAGTACTGTAATTAAGAAATTAAGCTAACCTAATTGTTAAATTACATATTTTAATCCTACAATTGAAATTAAAACCTTAATTTCACAATTACACAAAATTGATGAAATTAAACATTGAATTCATGAAAAAAGCAAAATTAACATGCAATTAACACAAACCCAATGTCAATTAACATCGAAAGTAACTAATTAACCTAATTTAACTCAGAAATATCAAAATTAAACACTTAGTGAGCAAAATCACACAATTACGTAATTGAAGTTTAATTTTCATCCAAATTACATGTAATTAGTCAAACTAAATGAAGAAATTAATTGCATAATGAAAATAATCAACAATTAAACCATAGTTAAGCATAAAATCACAAAAATCTCACAAAACCCCAAATATATGAATCCTCGCATTTTAAACCATAAATGAGCTAAATAATGCAAAACACTCAATTAATCATACTTAAACAAGTGTATCTAATCGTGTGTGTGACTAAATCACAACTTTTACAGATTTACTTAGTTTGGTACGTGGGTGTGTATCAAAACATGTACTTGTACACTAAAGTGTCAAGAGAACATGTGATTCTTTGTAAACGTGTGCAAATCTAAAATTAGATGCTCAAATATAAACTTTTTTCACTAAACATTATAAAACATAACACACATACCCTGTATATTAATTATGCAAATTCTTATCATTATGATGCTTGATTTCCTATCTTAAAGCTCATAAGAACTCAATTAAAATCTTATACTAACATAAAAATATGAACAAAATAATATCAGTTTTAAACAAAAACTAAAACTAATTCACGGGTTGCCTCCTATGTAGTGCTTGTTTAACGTCATTAGCTTGAGTACCTTTAAAACTCAAGGTAGCTTATATAAACTATATTGTTGTCACCTTACCATAAGTTCCATAACCTGCAAGTAGGCTACCTTTAACTCTTGCTAACATGTTTCTCTTTTGGCTTGTTCCCTTGAATTGACAGAACATGTGACTCTTGGTAAAAGTGTGCAAATTTAAAATTAGATACTCAAATATAAAATTTTTTCACTAAACATTATAACACATAACACTACATATTAATTATGCAAGTTCTCATCATTATGATGTCTGATTTCCTATCTTAAAGCTCATAAAAACTCAACTAAAATCCTATACTAACATAAAAGTAAGAAGAAAATAATATAAAATTTAAATAAAAAATAAATCTAATTTATAAGTTGCCTCCCATGTAGCGCTTGTTTAACATCGTTAGCTTGAGTACCTTTGAAACTAAATGTATCTTATATATATTATATTATTGTAGCCTTACTGTAAGTTCCATAACTTAAAAGTAGGCTACCTTTAACTCTTGCTAACATGTTTCTCTTTTAGCTTGTTCCCTTGAATTTACGATGGTTTTAGTGGATCTTTAAATGTAGAGTCCTACAAAATTTCTTGATAAGACACATTAGCTTCAATAATATCCATAAATTTAAGAGAATGATTATTAACATTAGAGATTCTAAATATATCCTCTTCATCCCCTTAATTTTAAATTGCCTTTGTCAACATCTATAATTGACTTGGTAGTTGCCCGAAAGGGACGATTGAGGACTAGAGGTCTAAGAACGTTCCCAAAATAGTCCATATGTTTTTACTAAACTGATTGACACTTTTGTCTTTGGTGCTCAAGCCCACACACTTGGCAGTGCATCACTCAAACTTGTGAAGCCATTTTAAGTCTACCTATTTTCTACTCAAGGCTTCCACTTGGCTTACCAACTATGCCACTACATCTACTTCATATACTGCCATTAGATCATTGGTTCGTGCTCTAGTTAAGCACCACTGATAGTTGTTCATGAACATTTCCTCTATTAGATATTAGGCTGCCTTTGATGATTTGTTGTTCAATGTCCCTCTAATAGCCGCATTTATATACTAACTAGTGCTTTGATTAAGCCCATTGTAAAATGTTTGGATCTGCATCCACAATGGTAGTCGATGGTGTGGCCATCGTCTCAATATATCCTTCAATCTATCCTATGTATCATACAAGGATTCACCTTCAACTTGGGAGCATAAGGAGATGTCATTCCTCAGTTTCTTATTCTTTGTGGGTGGGATGTACTTTAATAAAAAAATTCTCCTTCACTTGTTTCCAAGTAATCAATAAAGAGCATGGCATCGAGTTTAACCATTGCTTGTCCTTCCCTCTTAAACAGAAAGGGAATAGATGTAGTTTGATGGCATCATCAGTAGATTCATTAATTTTAAAAGTATCGTAGATCTCTAGAAAGTTAAAGATATGAGTGTGAGAATCTTCGTCTTTGAGCCCATCAAATTAAACTGATTGTTGAACCATCTAAATGATGCTCGACTTTATCTTGAAGTTGATAGCTTGGACAGATGGCCTCAAGATGCTAGAATCTACGCTAGTTAAGACTAGCCCAACATAATCGATCATTTTTCTTGATTGGTTAGCCATGTTATGCAGTTTTTCAATGTCTACTTGACCAACCAAGTCTTTTATTAGACAATCTAGTTCAAACTTCCACAATCATGTCTTTTGGGAATTCCTACGCACTATTCTTTCAATCTCTAGATCTGTGTCTGTTAAGCTCTCAAAAGTTCTCCAAGTCATACTCTGACTAAGAGTCTAAGTTTAGAAAAAGAAATAATACTAAACAAATTAACAATTAAAATAAAATAAAATAAAACAAAAATAAATCAGAATAAAATAAAATAAAATGACTAGAGTAATAAATTGAGGTTTTCCTAACATTATTATCCACAAAAATGATGCCAAAAATTTGATTGATAAATTTTTATGTTATTTGTATTTAAATTAATTGTAAGTGCATGACCTAATTGTAGCTAACACAAGCAAGTGTAAGTCGATCCCACAAAGACAATGATTACTAGTAATTATCTTTCTTATATTATTGAACCTATGAATTTGTCCTGGGTTGGTTAGGTCATAGGTTGGGCCACAAGCCAAGATTGCTTGGCTCGACAGGGACACTGGCCTGGCTTGAGTCGGGATTATCAAGGCCCGTGGCCATAAGAGAAAGTGAAAAACAATGTCATTTGGTCAATTTAAAAAAAAAGTGTAGAAGGTTCGGCCCAGCCTGCCCAATGGCCCATCGACCTGTCAAGCTGTGATCGGGTAGGGCCACAAGCTAACCAACCCCCTACCATTTCCATCCTTAATAATTCTCTTGAGACTACTAACAACTAATCCATAGGGTGATTAACCACATTGTTTCTAGTTAAAGTTCCTAATATTGCATTATCGATTTACGAATTTGACTATTAAGTTTGATCCTAATCTAAAGAATTTATTTCAACCTATCTCTAGGTTTGTAATAATCTCTTTTCAATTATTGTAGATCTATTCATACATAGGATTTATCAATCTTAATAATATAAAATCAAATCATGCAATAATATCTTGGATTTATTAGAACATACATAAAACAAATAATTGAATCATAATAGATCAATTAAAATAATTTCATCAAATAAAAGAATCAAGACATATTGTTATCCTAACTAAGGTTCATTACACCTAGACACTAAACATGTTTAGTTATACATGATAGAAAATGAAATTCTAAATCTCCCTTTCTCTTTTATTGAATGTTCTTGCAAGTTTGAGGTTTGATGTTGTAATATATTAGATCTTTTGATGATTTCTTCACATTCTCCACATTCCTAAATCAATATTGTCCCTTTTATAAGTTTTCTACATCTACTCCAAAAATTGGTTCTTTCTCATTTACCTCCACGCACATCCTTTTATAGTAAATTTTAGGATTTTTGGGACATACATAGTCTATGGGCATGTGAGAGACTGTATATAGTCAAAAACTCCAGAATTTGTGATTTTACTCGAGCTCTGAGACTTACACAGGTACAAACACCACCTTGTACCTCTAATTTGCTTTAAAAGTTCGTTTTATTCCACATTTTCATCTAAATTCTTCTCCTTTTGGTCCATGAAGTCAATTATAAGCTATAAATGCACTTGAAGCGAATTAAGTACCAAAAATAGACTAAAACTATAAAATATCAAGTAAAATACATCAAATATAGGTGTATAAATATAGTCAAATATGCATCTATAAGAAGACAAGTTTGTCTAGATAAGACGTAGCTTTGTTTTGTTCACAAACAAATCATCTTATAAGATTTTTCAGTTAACAAATTAAGACCTAAAGCCTATTGTTTTGGAATCATTTGATACAAAGGTCGTATACCAAGATTGACATTCATTATGCAGCTCACCATGCTTAACAGGTTGAGCACTCTAGTTAGGAGTTTGCAATCAATACTAGGAATACAACAACCATGTGTTCTTAAAATTCAGCTATATTAGTGAAATTTAGGGAGGTAATACTTGTGGATATGGAGATTGTTGCATATGGAATGTATCAATTGTAGTCTTCTTGCATACATTAGAAATTGATTCTTCTAACTTTTAATTATGTTATAGATGGCATCAGATATAGGTAGAAAGTCCTTGCAATTGATCTTTTTGGCTAAAATTAGGATACTTAGGTATTTGAGGGTGGCTGCTGTAGGTTGACCTATGATAGGTAAATTGTTCAACTTCTACGAAGCCACTTGCAAACATAAAAAGAATGTAGCATTGTCAAAACTTAACTTTTATTTCCTTAAGTTTTCTCTATAAATCAATCAAATGGACAATAAATATGGAAAAATTAAGGTTTTGTACTCCATAACCTAGTATTTGCCCAACAAAGTTAGGTTATATTTAGTTCTAAATCATTGGATTCAAGGTTCCGTTTCTATCCAACAAATTCCTCAATTCATTTAAGGCTCAAGTTTTAAATTTAGGCCTACTGCAAGTTTTACATTTCTTAACTCATATAGTTCTAACTCCATTGTTTTCTTCATCAATAGAAACTTACAATTACATTCATTTAGTGTAAGGTTATCCATTCTGTTAAAGTCAAACTTCAATTCGGGTTCTTATTCAGTAAATAGGGAAAAGTTTTAATTAAACTCTTTCACGTCTCCTAAGCTCATTTCATATCAAAAAATTTCTAACTTTCCTTCAAAAATTAATCAAAAACTAAATATCCTTTTTCTAACTTCTCCCTTTCCCATGTTTCTCGACAGATGGTCAAAATGTTTTGGGCTTTGATTGACTTTTGGGCCTTTATTATATGTGAACCACAAATTTCATACCCATATGGAAAGGCAACTTCAAATCATATGATATGCAACACAACAAGCTCATTTTGTGGAAGCGAAAGGAGGGAGACATGTCTCTCACTTCCCCTCCACAGACCCAAAATCATGTTTTATCTTAAACCACTGCCTCTCTCTTCCTGTTCCGTCTCCTCTTCATCCTCCAATTAGACTAAATCGTACATTTCTTTTACAGCACCCACTAAACCATGCTAAACAATCCTTCGCCTTCCTCCTTATCCCCTTCTTCTTCTCTTCTCAGATACACTATCTCCAAATCACCAACCTTAGACTCCTCAATAAGAACCAAGACTGACCTCGTCAAGCCGCTTTCTTCTTCTCTTTTCTATTCGCAGTCACCCTTACACCACAGTTTTCACTGCAAGAATCAACTCCTCAGTCCATGCCCACTTGGCAGGAGGCTAGATTTCAGGTCTTGGGGTGTTTCTGGATTTGATTTTGGAGGCCTTGAACCTGTTCTGGAGGCAGCTGGAGTGTTGACTGCTATAATTGTTGTTCACGAGGGAGGCCATTTCCTTGCTGCTTATCTTCAGGGCATCCATGTAAGTAAATTTGCTGTTGGTTTCGGTCCTGTTCTCGCCAAGTTTAATTCAAACAGTGTAGAGTATTCTCTTAGAGCTTTTCCGTTGGGAGGATTTGTGGCGTTTCCAGATAATGATCCCGAGAGTGATATTCCAATAGATGATGAAAATTTGCTCAAGAATAGACCGATATTGGACAGGGTGATAGTAGTTTCAGCTGGTGTTGTTGCCAATTTAATATTCGCATTTGCCATTATCTTCTTTCAAGTATTATCAATTGGTTTGCCTGTTCAAGAAGTCTTTCCTGGTGTGCTTGTGCCTGAAGTGCGAACCTTTTCTCCTGCTTCACGAGATGGACTTCTTTCTGGAGATGTTATTCTGTCTATTAATGGAACGGAATTGCCTAAAAATGGGCCTAATGCTGTCTCAGACGTTGTCGATGTCATTAAAAGAAATCCTCGAAAAAATGTATTGCTCAAGATTGAGAGGGGAAAACAGGACTTGGAGATTGGGGTCACCCCTGAAGAGAATTTTGATGGAACGGGGAAAATTGGTGTTCAATTATCACCAAATGTTAAGGTCACGAGAATTATAGCCCGGAATGCATTGCAGGCCTTTGATTTTGCCGGAAAAGAATTTTGGGGTCTCTCATCAACTGTTTTGGATAGCTTGAAACAAACATTCTTAAACTTCTCACAATCTGCTAGTAAGGTTTCAGGTCCAGTGGCCATTATTGCAGTTGGTGCGGAAGTTGCTCGGTCTAACGTTGATGGGCTTTACCAGTTTGCAGCTGTTCTCAATCTTAACCTTGCAGTCATAAATCTTCTTCCGTTACCTGCCTTAGATGGGGGCACGTTAGCCTTGATTCTGTTAGAGGCAGCTAGGGGTGGTAGAAAGCTTCCTTTGGAAGTGGAGCAGCGAATTACATCATCCGGGCTCATGTTTGTTGTACTCCTTGGCCTATTTCTCATTGTCCGAGATACATTGAATCTTGATTTCATCAAAGATATGTTGTAATTATAAATAGGTTCTCAACTTCGGCAACTAGCTTGGATTGGTTGAAGACCCTTGTGGTTGGTGGCTGAAGATGTCTCAGGTGGAATTAGTTCTTTAACCTAAAGATATCTTTTGGCAAACACCTTATAAAAAAGATGCATGTTACATGTGTCATGGTTCATTATTCATCCTCTAGGCCTCTCTTCTTCGCTGCAAGTCAGTTTCTTAAATGATAACCTTAAACAGTTTAATGGGTTGTAAGCTTATGATTTTAAGATTCTGCAGATGTCCACAACAGTATACATCTTTTCATTGAATTCGTTGCACTGGGATTTTTCCATTAATAAAACTTTACCCCGTTGTATAGTTGATATTGAATAGATTTCTTTTCTCCATTAGAACATTCGTTAATAACACTCAGCTCTACTATTCCTTTTATCGTTGATGGATTTTGTTACTCGGATACGTGGATTTCCTTGGCGTAAGAGCCTATAAAGGAAAGCAAAAGCCAATTTGGCTTAAATAACATGGTTCTTGTATCTTCGTGTTTAAGATTACTAATCTCGTTGCAAGTCTGTCGCCGGTGCTTTGGATCATTAAAGTTGCTTCAACTTGTATTGTTTTGTTTCGAATGGGTTGGTGTATGGCAAGAGACACGTTGGTTTTGATAAGAGACACAAAAGGAAGACTTATCTTGATATCTTTTTTAGGTAAAATTCAAGAACCCTATTAGTTTGAATTGCACTTTAGAAGTCCTACGGTAAGATATTGAGTTATTTCTTGCATCTAATTCATGAACAATTTTAGTTTGAATTTCACTTTAAAAGTTCTACGGAAGAATTCATGAATATTGGTAAGGTTATTCTTTTGTGACCGTAAGTTACAATTTCAAATCATGAAAATAACCTCTTTATAAAATACAGAGGAAAAGTTACATAAAATTGATGACCCTCTTCTAATTCTCACAAAGTAGGACACAAAATGTTAGTCAACTCTTCATATTTGACATTTGCAGCCTCCATAATTGAAAAAAAAAAAACAATGCTTTGTGTTTGAATTTAATTTAGTTTCTTTCTTCTTCTGTTGTATAAAGAGAGAGGAGAGGATTGCATCGTTTGTAATGAATAAAAAACGAGAGAGTGAAGAGAGAAAATAGTAATAAGTGGGAGAGAAAGTTAAACAGCCTTGATTAAGTCCTCGATGGGATGATTGTTTGTGGTCCAATCGAGCTCAAACTTTAAAGGCTTACTCTACAATGGTAGTAGTTCATATCTGACAGTCAAAATCGTGATCAAAGTTTTGATTTTCCGGGGATTCGTGGTCCAAGTTGGATGGCCTAAGCCTGACCTGCCCATGGTTTGACCTACCTGTAGCTCGACCTAGCCCATGGTCTTATAGGTCACGGGCGGGCTAATCTAGTCTGACCAATCCTTACTTTTTTGAAAACAAATTTACAAAATAACATTGTATTGGTCATTCCGATTGGGCCAAACTATTTTGGCCTGTAACCTAGTCAACCGGGGCCAAAATCGAGTTGAGCCAGGTTGGGCCAAAATTGGCATCCCTAATGAAGAATATTCTTCATAGATTTATCATGGATAAGGCTAAAGCAATAAGTACTCCACTTGGTAATCATTTCAAGTTAAGTACCCAGCAGAGTCCGTCTACTGATGATGACAAGAAAGATATGGAGAAAATATGGAGAAAGTTCCTTATGCTTCAGCAATGGGTAGTCTGATGTATGTTATGATGTGTACAAGGCCAGACGTAGTTCTGTAGTAAGTATAGTTAGTAGATTCCTATCTAATCTGGGTAGAGAGCATTGAAAAGTTGTGAAGTGGATTATGAGTTATCTCTGGGGCACTTTAACTTGTGTTTGAGTTCTGGAAGTGGGAAACTTGAATTGATTGGTTATTTAGATTCAGATATGGCAGGAGACATTGATTCTCAGAAATCTGCTTCAAGGCACCTGATTAATTTTGTAGGGGAGCTGTGGCATAGCAGTTAAGGCTATAAAAGTGTGTTGCACTATCTACCATTGAAGTTAAGTTTATTGCAGCAATAAAAACAATTAAGGAATTATTGTGGATGAAGAAGTTTATTTAAAAACTTGATTTCATGTAGAAGTGATACATGTTACATTGTGACAACCAGAGTGTTATCCATCATGGTATATAAGAATTCTACATTTCACTCTATATCAAAATATGTCGATGTCAAGTATCATTGAATCTGAGAAGCACTGGAGTCTAAGCAGTTTGAACTTGAGAAGATTCACACCGATGATAATAGTTCCGATATGTTGACAAAGACGTTACTAAGAGGAAAGCTTGACACATTCAGGGTAATTATCAGGATAATAGTCTGTTCCAACTAGCTAGTCAAATGTGTTAGAAGGGAGATATTTTTTAATCAACTCTCCATATTTGACATTTGCAACCTCCATAATTTAAAAAAACAACTTCTATACTTGAAAAATAACAATGGATTGTGTTTGAATTTAATTTGATTTCTTCCTTCTTATGTTGTATAAAGAGAGAGGAGAGGATTGCATCGTTTGTAATGAATAAAAAACAAGAGAGTGAAGAGAGAAAATATTAGTAAGTGAGAGAGAGATTTAAATAGTCTTGACTAAGTCCTCGATCGGGTGGTTGTTTGTGATCCAATAGAGCTCAAACTTTAAAGACTTACTCTATACTGGTAGTAGTTCGTATCCAAATGTCAGAATTGTAATTGGAGTTCTAATTTTTCATGATTCGTGGTCAAAGTTGAGATTGACTTTGGGAACCTAGAATTCTAGCATTGAGCAGTTTTGATCAAGCTCACGATCGGATGATGAAACGTGGTTCAATTGGGCTGAAACTTTGACAATTGGCAGAGGACACATTGATCTTGATATTCAACGGTGGGTTTGCTATTTAAAGACCTTTTGGATGATCTACTCAGGCTGATTTGGAGAGTGTGATTTGGGTGATTTCGCAAACACTTTTGTTGATTTCTTATGTTGTTGTTATTTTTGTTGTTGTCTAGAATTGTTGTATTCTTGATGTTATTGTTGCTACTTCTAATGGAATACTAGAGAGAACTTGTTGTTGTATCCATTATTTATTGATAGTGGAGATTTTGCCTAAACTTTGGTTCCGAAGTTTTTACTCCTTACATCTAGGAGATTTTTCACGTAAATCGCAGTGCTGATTTTGTTAGGTTTTACATTAGATTATTTTATTGCCTAATTATTTCCTAAAGGTTTACACAAGTAGGGACAATTAATTTATATTTTGTGTTGGGCATAACACATTGTCATTATATTAACTTATTAGCAGGTCACTTCCTCTACATTTAACAGCATTTCTCTCATCACAAAATAGGGTCTTTTCAATTGCTAGTGTGATTGTTAAGTTAAAACGAGTTCTTATATATATCATTAATATTTGCGTAAATTATAACGATGCAAGCCTCATATTGTACCACCTAGTTATAAAACTTAAAATCTTTACGGAGTAAATTAAATTTTTCAAAAACTTTTAACCCTAAAACTTAAATCACCTGATACCCCCACCAAGTGTTGTCTGCTATGCTATGACTGTTGGATCCCGTTTTATTTTAGGATTTTATATTTTTATTTTTATTTTCTTTATTTTATTAAATTATCAAGCAAGAAAATATATTAGAATTTATGAAATAGAAAATTTTGGAGTCTAATATGGTATATTTTGAATTTTATATGTTGGTATGAATTAAAAGAAAGAAATAAAATAAAGTGAAGGAGTTAGTAGGAATTTCCTTATAAAGAAGGGGTAAATTGGTAAAAACAAGAGGGTTATCTTAAATAAATAAGACAAAATAGGAAGGAGTCGTGAGTGTATGGTAGTGAATTAAAAGAAGATGAAGAGAATAAAGAGAAGGAGAGTTACGGAAATTCTTGGATAAGGAAGGGTAAAATTGTAAAAATACAAAAAGTTGTATTAAATGAATAAGACGAAAGAAAGGAAGAAGAGTCGTGGGTTTTAAGACAAAGAAGAAGAAAAGAGTCGTGTGTTTGAAGGAAGAAAAAAGTGAGAGTCGTAAATAGCCTAGAAGGGGAGAAGAAGAAAACAAAGCAAGGAGAAGGAAGAAGAAAAGAGCAAGGAAAAAGATAGAAGAAAGGATTTCAACTCAATTTTCTTGTTAGATAAACCTTCTTGTTCTTGAGTTTTGATAGAAGAAGTAGAAAGAAGTAGGTTTTATGTGAAGAAAATGTTGAAGGAAGAGGAGAAAAACTAGGTTTTTATATGATGAAGATGAGGAAAGAAAGAAGAAGAATAAGAGGTTCATGTTATATCTTAGTTTTTCTAGCTAGATAAAAATTAAGATGAGATTAAGTGTAAGCTTATTCATGGATAGCTAGGTTTAAGGAAAGCTTTATGGGTGTGTGATTGAATGAAGATATGTTTGTTCTTAGGGAATCAAGAATATAGACGTCAAGAGCGAGGAGAAGAGCAAGCTTGACTTTCGGAAATATCAAGTTAAATAGGTGGGTAATATATTTATAGTTTTGTGATAATGACCTAAATTGATTATGTGCATGTATGATGAATATGTTGCATTATTCATTGTGAATGTTGGAAAGATATTCTATGAATGTGTGTCGTGTTGCATTGTGAAAATTTTATGACTTTGTGTGAATGAAAAAGAAAAGATTTATGAAACATGAAAGCATGAATATAATGTTGAATGTATGATCATAGAAAAATCTGTTATGTGGGCAAGAGAGAAATCCGTTTCATTAGTCATGTGCACGATAACCTATAGCCTTCTCCCAGCTGCCGCTTGTGGCCACGAGATCTTGAGAAATCGGACTCGTTTCGTTTCACGGTGCAAACTTCAGTTTCACCATTTCATTCCACGAAACTCTCGAGCCATTGTGTGTGCATTGCATTTTTAGACATGTTAAGTTATGATGTATTTTGAATGTTATGATTGATAATAACTTTCAGCCTAATTGTTTTGTAATGATGTGTTGTATTATGGATGTTCATTGTGTGGTGTATGGTTCATTATCACCGGCTGTAAATATATTAGCCATTGAGCTTCCGACTCACCCTATAATTTTCTACTCCTCAGGTGAAGAATCAACAGATTAACAGTGAGCCTTGCAAAGTTTCGGCATATCTCCAAGAAATTCAGACTTTTGTAACTAAGTTAGTGTTAATCACTTTTAGGTGATCTTAGAAGTATGTCAGTATAAACATTATTTTATGTATTTTGCGACCATGTTACTGTTACAACATTGTGAAATGAAGTATAAAAATATGTATTAACTTTGTTGTTATGAATTGATAGTTATATATATATGCACAATTTTTCTTTTTATGTTATATTGGTTGTGTTCTGAATGTTGAGAGATATTGGGATGGATTTGTTGTAGTAAATTATGTATCAAAGGAGTTGGGTATGTAAGAAAATTAAATGTTGGTTCAGGTCCTTTGAAATTGGTATGAGAACTGGTTGTGATTAGAGGAATAAAAACAGAAAATATGGTAAAGATGAGATTTGAAACTTTGAGGATTAAACTGCATTGATCTAGGCAAAATTGGGCTAAGTGATCTAAATAAAAGTTGTAGATTATTCTTTCAGTTTTCTAACGCTATAAAGATTGAAATTTTAGATTTCAGATGCAGAAGTTATGACCCTTATAAGGTAGTAGTATGGGTGTTCAATTTTGCATAATTGGTGTATAGTTTTTCATTGAATGGTAACCTTTACTTAATTGATTAAACTATATCGATACAGGCTGAATTAGACAAAATTATCTTCATGAAAGTTGTAGGTCTTGATCTTAGTTTTGTAACGATATATAGTTTGTAATTTTTGGTCTAGATTGAAAGCTATGTTGTCTGGAAGTAAGAATGTCTAATTGGGGGAAAGTCGCGATCGGGATATAATGCGATTGCGACAGTCCCTAATTATCATCAAATCGTGATCACGATCAAGGCGCAATCGCGAAAAATTCAGGAAAAATCGCGATCATGACGCAACGCGAAAATGACCAGCCAAAGTTATCAAATTCGCGGATGCGACCAAGTCGCGACCGCGACAACCCAGTTTTCCCCAAACAGTTTCCCCTTCACGTCGTATTCTTCTTTCTCTTTTACTTGATTAAATTGCTTTTATCTCTTTTAACACCCAAGCCTTTTATTATTTGTTCATTTTTTTTGCTATGAAAAATTTTGCATTAAATTGTTGGGTATTATTTTTATTTTTCCTATGAATTATATTTAGTAAATATAATTATTATCTATTTCTTTTATTTGATATTACCTATTAAATTTATTTTATTAATAGTAAATTGTTTTTATTAAATCATTTTTATTTTTGAATATTTTAATTATATGTGTAAAATCATTATATGATCCCACCCCCAACTTTCCGTGTCTAGACTTTAATTTAAATTTAATGTTATAATTTATTTATTGCAATGTACCCATCTATAATAATAATTATTATTATTACAAATAAATTTCCAATGGTGACAAGTAGTCGCTATAAAATTCGTACGGGGACTAGGGCCAACAATACCTCCCTCTCTCTCTCCTCTCTCATAGTCATCATTGCCACCAGGATGAGATTCTCTATTCCAGTAAACTAGTTCATATCTTGTTCTATTAAATCTCATCCACACATTTATGTGGGGTCTACCCAAACATATGAACCAGATTAATTGGTACAGGGTTGGAACACCCTAAAGGGAACAGGGTGCTCCAACCCATTGCCACCACTCATGAGTTGTTGTCTCCACCCGTCATAGCCTATCATAGTCCATCGCTCATTAAAGCCAGTCGTAGTTTCCACCAGCATTACCCGCCAATGTCAATTGTTGTCTTCACTTGTCGTTGCCACCGTCACAGGCTCACAGTCCATTATAGCCCATTACCATCTATCACACCCGTCGTAGTTGCATCTTACAGTCTCCTCTTGCTCATTGCACTTTACAGGTCCATCCCACCTTGTAATCCCATTGTAGTTTGCACCCGTCATCCGTTATAGTTGCACCTTATGTTCTGTAACTTGTCACAATCTACATTCAATAGTCCTTTATCGTCCTCTTCTACCATCTTCCTCCAACATCCACACAAGCAGCCTTACAAGGAGTCAAAGGTTGCCAAAATCCAAATGCCAATTATGTATTTGGAAGAGCTTCTCCATATATTTTGTAGATATTGTATCATATTGATTGAACTTGAATTGTGTGTATAGACTCTTATGTGTAATGTATCTGGGATTTGAGTACGAATGTTGAATAAAATTGATGAATGAAAAATTTTCAAATAAAATTTGGGAAGTGTTAATTAAAATTGGTGAATGACATAATTGTGAAGAAGGCAAAATAATGATAATGATTCTTAGTTATTTAAATGTTTTGGATGATTTATTTTGTGCACAAAATGATATACATATATATATATATTTTAAAATCGAATGAAAAAAATTATTAACAGTAGCAAAAGCTATTACAATATTACAATGAGTTTCTAGTTACATCTTGTTAATTTGAACAGAAACAAACAAGATAGAAGTTACAATAACCCAAACTTAGAGATTCCATCTACATTTCATGTCAGGAGTGAGTTTGTTTTTCTACATTTTTGCAATCATAATCCCTCTAATCTTGTTCAGGATGTTATCAGCTAGTTAATGCTTCCCAGTGTCATCTCCTTGTACAATTTGTTGTTTCTTTCTTTCCAAATTGAGTAAATAGCTATGTTGAAAGATGTCTTAAAAAGCTCTACATTTTACTTGAGTTGGATAACTTTCTTGATAACTAGACCAAGATTCCATTCCATCCTTAAGTTTGGTAGTACTCTACTAGCATATGCAACACTTCCAACAAAGGAAAATTAGATGTTTCCTATCTTCCTCAACTTCTTTGCATAAAACAAGAATGGGATTGTATAAATTGAACCATCTATCTTTTATTCTAATTCTGTTTTTTATCACAAGATAAGTGATTAAGGCCAGGGGGTGTTCCTAAAGTAAATTGCACCATGGTATGTCTTCTAGTGTTGTTCTATAATTTTATAGTAGGATTGATTTGTAAAGATCCCCTTGGAATATTGAGTCCAAGCAATGTTGTCCTCCCTATGCAGATGTTGGAGTTGAGGTAAATAAGCTGTTAGAAAGGAGAAATCTTTGTAATTTCCACACCATTATCCATGCTGGATAAGTTAAGAGACTTTTGCATTAATGGGGATTCTGTTTCTCAAATAAAGATTTCATTTCTCAATATTAAAGGACTTAGATAAAACCAGATGTCGTACTAGAACCACATGTCTTCTCCATATATATAACCCATTTAGTGACAACTACTTTGTGATAATATATATATATATATATATATATATATATATATATATATATATATAAGGAAGACACGTGATTCTAGTATGACCATTGGTTTTACATAAGTCCTCTAATATTGAGAAAAGAAATCCTTCATTTGAATATATATATATATATATGTGTGTGTGTGTGTGTGTGTGTGTCATTCACTCTTAAAATTAAGATTCCGTCTATCATATCATATGACCTTCATTTTTTTCATTTTAATATGTGACTTCTTGCACGCCACAAAAAAGAGTGTATGCATAGGCTTGTCTATAGGCCGGGCTAGGCCGTGATTGCTCCTGACCTAACCCAGCCCAACCTCAGGTCATTGTGGTCAGTGGCCCCGTGGGCCAAAATGAGTCGACCAATAGCCTGACCTGACTACTAGCTGATCAACCCATAGGTCGACAATCGGCCCGTGATATTGTTAGGCTATGACGGACCTATTTTTATTTTTTAAAAAACTTTTAAAATGACGTCGCTTGGAAAGTAATAGTCGGCCCATAAGCTAAAATCGAGTTAGACAATTTTTGACATCTTTATATATCCGAAGGCCCAAAGTGTAGTTGAAACAGGCGGGTAGCCAACCGTCCCAACAATAAGTTAAATTATGACATCCAAATACATAAATGATATATATGAACGTGGGAGGTCAAATTTTAGACGGTCCTCGTGTAAACGATGGCAACATGTCAAGAAATTGAAAGTTGGACGTCGACTTACTTAAATTGGTAAGGGAAACGTGCGTCATCATTGAGCTGGTATTGCCACGTGTTGGCCACAATTTTACGATCGTAGGTAGTAATCGGAGCTGCATATTCAGTAAACTATTGGGATCAAAGATCTAATCGATTATAATGCATCATCAGATATGGTTGAACAAAAACAAACGATTATAGTATAGTATCACTTTTGCTAAACGTAATCAGAACCCACCAACGCCGATTCGCTTTCTCTTCACCTCTCATTTGTTTCATTCATCATAGCTCAGGCGTTCTTTTTAGCAGACTCACCCTGGTCGATTGATGCAAGTCGATTGTCCTCAACCAATCGATCACACTCCGCGACCAAATCATCATCTTGTTTACGCAGAGTTCGTACTTCAGCTTCTGCAGTTTTAGCTTCATTATCTTTAGAATCGCGCTGATTCTCTAAGTTCTTTATTATGGTCTTGAGAGCAGCGATCTCCTGGGTCATAGCTTTGGCCTTTCCCGTACCATTCTCGCCCTCCTGTTTCTTAACACTCTCCATCGTCTTCCTCAGTAGGCGAAGTTCTCTTATATAATGATGCAGTCTATCTATCATCAGCGAGAGAAACAACAAGAATCCTGACACCGAATCGACCTTAGTGATTTAATTTTTAAAATATTATCCAACTAAAAGCTACATTGAAACTGCTGTTTGAGAAATTTGAAATAGAGGAGCAGAAAATCTCAGAGGCAAAACGAAGAAAATCCCCCAAAATATGGACTTACCCATAAGAGAGGCTTCAAGCATGTTCCTGGACATGAGCACCTCGTCAGTAGGATTGAGAGCGCCTCCCTCCATGATACGGTTCTGGATTTCTACAATACTGACAACATCAGACATGAGGACCACAAAAACTGTTCCGGCCACAGTCTTGACGACCACGGGTCCTCTGCCGCGCTTCACAAGGTCCAAAGTCATGATCAAGAGCTTTCTGAATGGATTCTCGAAAAGGAGAACCATGATCATCGCAATTTCGGAGAACACTACTGTGTAGAGCAGCTGTAACATTCTGGAGTTAGAGAAGAACTAGAGAGGATGGCTGTTTGCTTTGTTTTTTAGGTGCTGAACTTGTTTTTGTTGTTCTTTATGTATTCTTCTTCGGCCAATGCGCGTGAATAAGGCGACAGAAGACCTTGAATTTACTTCCCCTCTTATAAATTTGATGTTTTGCTCTGTGATCTTGCCATTAGATTTCTGTACTAAAATCCT
The DNA here is from genome assembly GCA_027563595.1 of Erythroxylum suave. Classification (NCBI taxonomy): domain Eukaryota; kingdom Viridiplantae; phylum Streptophyta; class Magnoliopsida; order Malpighiales; family Erythroxylaceae; genus Erythroxylum; species Erythroxylum suave. The sequence continues at coordinate 4,328,134 of JAOSBN010000009.1, forward strand.
ACTTTATTTGTCACCTAATTTTCAACATTTTAAACCTATTTCCTTGACCATTTTATTCAGCTACGCCTCAGAATGGTCGTTAGCGTACCCTAGAACCAAGAAAAATGTAAAAGAATAGTCGTTTTCGTTGGGCGCAACGACCTCCATTCTTTGTAGTCAAAAACACTTTCTTTATCATGGACCTGTTGAAACGCTGATATCATTGAATACTTTCTTTTCTCGAAAGTTGCACTGTTGATCACTTTTCGCTATAATTTAACAAATTTGTTGGATTTAGAAACACCAATTTGTCAACATTATATCAAGTGGAAGAAAATTCTTCTCAGTTACTATTCTTATTCTAGAAGTGAGATGTCAAGCGATGTGATACCGGAGTACAAGTAGATTTTATCTCCAAAATATTATTTTTGAATTTTTATGATACCTTCGTGCAAAGGGGTAATGGTTACAAACAAAGAAATATTCACTTGTACATGTATGATTGCAATTTTTGGATCCAAAACTAAGTGAAGCCTTGTTTGTTGGACCTGAAATTTTTGAAGCGTGCAAAAGACATGAAAAATTAATCTTTTATTGATTTTCATAATTTTTGGAATTTTCTACAATTAATTTTAGCTATTTACTTGGACGTCAAGTTTGATAGCTAGAAACAGTTCATAAGACACATTTTTTGTCTTTCCAAAATTAGTTTCCTTATTCTTTCAGATCTTTAATATGATTCCACATTGTCTAGGTTGTTTCCTCATAAGATTAGGAGTTTTCTACTATAAATAGAGGTTATAAGGTGTATTTTTTGTGTGTGATTTAGAGATAAAAGTTTTGAATTTTTCTTCACAAATTTGAAGTTGATTCCTTCAGTTTAGGTTGTTCTTTACATCTGTGTGGCTTGTGATACCTTTGAGAGCTTTATCAGCAATTGTGCTGCCTAGTTTTATCAATTGGTATGCTGTTCTCTTCATTTTTTCCCTTTAATTTTCAATATTTTCCATTCATTAAAATCAAACTACTAACATCCCTTATTTTTATTCTCCCAAGTACAATTGATGTGCCTAATTTATACATCAAATTGTTATCAGAACTCAGTTATTACCATTTTCTTAAGCCTTAACGATCTACAATTGAGCCTCTCTCACTTAAATTCAAGAGTTTTAGGTTTGATCTTACGTGGTTTGATACAAATATGGCTGCAACTAACGGTTACAATATTGACGACACCACCACCAACAATTATACTCTTTTAGGGGCAATAAATCAACTTTTAGATCGTAAGATTGGTGGTATTCGTTATCAAATTGAAGATATCAACAATCATCTGGGCTACTTGTAGATGCAAGATGCTAAATGGAGACATTATATGCAAGGTAGAACCCAAGAATGATTATGTGAAAGATTCAAAAAGACTTATAACGAGTCTGATGAGGAGCAAGAAGAAGAAGAAGAAGAAGAAGAAGAAGAGGAACAAACCATGACGTCTTAGAGTTGGAGGTTAAATGTATAAAGATTGCAACTTGAAGCTTGAACTCCCCGATTTTGAAGGCCTTAGATTAGATTTGTAAAGCTAATCGTATGTTTGAGTATAAAGCCTTTACATACTAGGAAACTTTTAATTATGTTATCCTTAAGCTAACCGACTTAGCAGGAATTTGGTATAATGAATTGCAACATGAGGCATTAAGAAGGGAAAGAAGAAGAATTAAGACGTGGAATTGTTTAAAATGCAAGATTAAAGCTAAATATGTTCTTGATAATTATAGGCAAGAGAATAATATAAAGGAAACAACTTTGAAACAAACTCACTCTATTAGTGAGTAGATTGATGACTTTGAGTAGTTAATGATGATGAGTCATATCAAAGAGGATCCAGATCAAAAGATGGCTCATTTTTTGGAGGGATTGAGTTTAAAAGTCAAGAATAAGGTGGACAACCTTATTATAACTATAATGAGTTGTGTAAACTTGCTATACATGCTAAACAACAAGTTAGCCAAAAACTTGCTCTACAACACCTTCCACTTCTGTCTTTTTGAGTTCTAAAGTTGATTCAAACTAGAAGAAGCAAGATGGGAAACTAAAAGTTATTATGAACATGAGAGAACTTGATAAGAACAAGAGGCGATGTTTTAAATGTCATAGGTATAGGCTTATTCAATCTTAATGTCCTACAATCAAAATAATGACAATTCAAGAGTGTCAAGAGATCAATGCTTTGTAAATGCTTTTTCCATATAGGAGGGAGAAAAGGAGTTAGATAATGGAGGAGATTATCAGGCAAGAGAGGAGGATATGGTTGAAGGCAACAAGGAAGGGTTTAATCTTATGGTTCAACATGTTTTAAAGGCTACTTCTTCTCTAATTGAGCCCTCACACAAGCAATTGTTCCATGCGAGATGCAAGGTGTCAGGAAGGATATGTATCGTGATCATTGATAGTGGTTCTTATACCAATGTAACTTTTACGACGCTCATGGATAAACTAAACTTGTCTAATTTCAAACACCCAAGACCTTACATAATTCAATGGCTTAATATAAGAAGTGATTTGAAGGTGACAAAATAAGTGCTTGTTTCCTTTTCAATTGGGAATAAGTATTATAATTGGATACTTTGTGATGTGATTCCTGTTGGGCCTCGAACTATATTTTTTTTAGTAAGCATGATTCGAATAAATTTTGTGGTATTGTTGGATAACTCATGGTAATTGGAGTTTACTATTATGT
>JAOSBN010000009.1:4330949-4345271 GCA_027563595.1 Erythroxylum suave
TCCAAAAATTTCTAATTCATAAATTCTAATTTATTTTCATGCTTGATAATTTAATAAAATAAAAATATAAAAATCCTTAAAACAGGATCCAACAATTTCGAGGTAACTCCAAATCATATAGAATTTAACTTTCAAATTAAAACTCATATATTGACAAGGCATACACTTATGCTAGCAATATTTACTTATAAAATATCATTTGTATAAAACTCAGCATAAATACTCATTTCATGATCAAATGAAAACCATTTGTACAAAATCAATTTAAAGAACACTCACAACTTGCCAGCCTCTATAAATGGAAACTATTTGCCTAAATTAATTTAAAGAACACTCACATGCCATTAGTTCTTTTGCAAAGAATTTAGTCATATGAAACAATTAAAATGCATTCACAGTATTGCAAACTTATCACTAAGCACACTCACACGTTCTGTGCCTCTCCTTCACCTATAAAAAAACGCGCATTTTGCTCAGGAATTTATTCCCAAATTAGGATATAAGACATTAAAACTATAATTTGGTTTAACCAAATTTGAGATAAGTATTTAATTGCGTAACATGTATGTTAATCATATTTTGTTTACTTTTGTAAGCTAACTTATTATTCTCTATTTCCAAATATAACTTCAAAAATCACTTAAATACCATATTTTATCCATTATAAGTTACCAATTTCTTCAAAACACAATCTTACCGAATTTAATTCACCATATCATAATCATGCATGATGAGTCACAGTTATGACCCACATCCAAAATCCATACATCCATTTGTTCCTTAATTTTCACATAGAAAACATATGAATTAGGTTTTGAGGTCTTCTAACATTTATTCCCATATGTCTAGTTTTCATAGCATAAAAATCATGTTATTTTAACTTCTAAATCATGAAACATGTACCAAATATCAGAAGCTGCTTCAACACAGGGATAATATAAGGTTACCATTTCAATCCCAATTTCCAATGTTATACATCCAGAATTAGGTCTAGGTTTCTTCTAGAGAATTTTATTTCTATGTCTTAAGTTTTATCTCCAATTTGAATCAAACAATTTAGAAGTTTGTAAGCCGAGTTATGGTCAAAACAATGTGAATGGTTCAAATTACCCTAAGACAAAAATCCACTGCACGTTCCTCTCTTATCATATTTAACTAATTCCATACAAAAAAACATCAAAGTAATACCAAGACAACATTGATTTAAAACACATCCATCTCACTTAATAAAGTCCATAAAAATTAGAAATTTAAACTTGGAAACTTACCACTTTTTTCCTCCAATCTTTTGGGTATTTTTTAATACTTCAAGAATCCTCTAAATCACCCTCAAATTCCACTAAAAATGACTACACTATTTGGCTAATGTTTACCTTTGTATTCTCTTCTTTTCCCTTTATTTTTTGTCTCACGGTTAATCTTCCATCATGCTCACGTTTTTTTTTTAAGAATGAAGCAAAATGTCTTAAGTTTTGCTTTTTATATTCATTTAATGGATTACACATGTCACCTTGTTATTTGTGATCACTAATAACTTGTCACACTCATGTCATTACCTCATTGCTCATATCTAATGACTCATCAATCCATTAATATCATGTAAAAATACCAAATTGTCCTTATGACAACTGAAAGACTAAATTACCCTTTAATGCATTTAATTGATCAATTAATCGAATTAAATCCTGAAAACATTCTTAAACTGTCTTATTTTCAAATTGACCATAAAATAATCTAATTAGGGTCAATTCTTATTGACTGGATCCATAGAAAATTTTGATTTGGTTTAAAATCCTCAAAACTCATTATTTTCCAAACAGGGAATTTTAGTCCAATAATTTTGAATTACTCAAATTCTATCCAAACAACCTCTATTCTGACCTGTTTTAGTTCCTACGGACTCCAATCCTAATTTCGAAGCTTTTCATTGTATGTTAAAGTTGTTCGATAACATTTTTGATTGCCTAGAAGAATTTTCAAATTAAATCTGGAAATCAATAAATGTCAATGAAATCATCTGATTTTGTTCAAAAGTATCACCTAAATCTCCAAAGCATATTTCAAGGACTTTAAAACTCATTCGAACTCATTTTGTAGCTTTTGGAGTTCTCAAATTTTTTTGATAATTTTTCAGTTTAGTCCAAAACCATCTTTGGTCAATCTGTGATCTCCATTATAACCTCAATAATATGTTTAAATGCTTAAATTATTCTAGTACACCATAAATAGAGTATAATCTATAAAATGCATGTACAACACATTACACAATACTATATTGAACTAGGATATTACATTAAATCAAAGAATCACTTATGCAATCATGACAGTAACAATTTCCATAAACATACAAGTAATTTTTAAAATGGAATTATCATATCTAGTCAATTCAATGAACTTATGCTCACCCACATATTTTTTTATTTATCCCTACACTTGAGTTTACGAAATTGAATTCTTCCTTCATAAGGAAGAAACACAATGTGTATTAATCTTTCCACTATATTAATGTCTAGTCTTAATAGAACAATGACTAGGAACAATTAAGGATAATATATATATATATATATATATATATATGTGATATGAATATAAAAATTATGATCTTATTATAATTTCATTGCTTCTTTTTTATGATTGTTTTCATTCTTCATTTCTATTATTGCATTTTATTTCTTACAGTTGATATTGGTATAACTTATTTGGGTTTCTATTTCGATTATTTAAAATTTTCTTTTTCTTGTATCATTTTTTTGTTTTTAATTTCTTTTTAAGTTACAATCCTTATTTCTTTTCTTAAGTAGTCTTAACATCATTTAAACAATGTCTATAATATTTTTTAGTACATTATTGTCTTAAACAATGCAAGGAAATATATCAATTTCATTAAAGAACTTATTGATCCAAATAATCATACTAAATGAAAGATGTATTATGTGTTAATTAAAAACCTTTGCTACATTGGAACCTTTCTAATCACAAAATAATATAGTTGTAAGTAAAATATACCTTAATCAAGATTTATTTCTAAAGTTAATATTGATATAACCTTAAACTCAAATACCAATTCATATATAGAATAATGGATATCTTTAATATTTCATAAAAATAAGATATCTCAAATACTAAACACTTTCAGTAAATTGTTTATGTACTTGGACTTTTAATAGGCAAACAATTTATAATCTATCTCTATAAATATAATTCCCATAATTAAGTTGTTACTTTTTCATATCCAATATGAGTTGTTCTTAGATAATTATATTTTCAAAGATTGATAATTCAAATTATTGCTCTTTCTATAAACAATATGTCTCTTCATACTCCCTTTGAAAAGGATAATTATACTCTTAATAACCTTTTTATAGACATGATGGATTCACAATCAACTATAAAATAGATTCTTTGAATTCATTATGAAATTAAACCTTTTAACATCTCGAAGCTTTTTAACTGTACATCAATTGTATTAAAAAAGGAACTAGTTCCAATTGGATACATTCTCATATGATTTGAACTTTTCAATTTTCATCCAACTCCTTTTTTGGATATTAAAGACCTATGCATCATCATATTAGAACTTATGCTTTTTATGTCTGAAATTTTCCGTCCGATGGTGCTCATTCTCTTTATAATTTTCATCACCACCTTCTTTTCTTATTCCCCTTCTAACTAGTTTGAAATTATGATGGTAAAGTGTGACCCCACATATATTGGTATACCTAAGAGTGTAGGTAAGGGTTTAACTAGAGAGTGGATGGTTTCTTAATAGAGGATGGAAAAGCAACTTCCATTCTCACTAAGATCTCTTACTTTAATTTATCACCCATCCCCTCTTTTTTTTTGGTTCTCCTTCATTTTCTACCTCCCAAACACTAACTTCTTCTCTACTACACTCCTTTTTCTCTGTTATACACTCATCCACTATATCAATCTTCATGTAAGAGCTGCTTTCATTTGGATTCTTCAGTACTTTATTCATGTTAATTTCAACTTGTTCATCACTAATCCAGAGAATAAGTTTCCCTTCATGGACATTTGCTAATGCTCTTCTCTTGTTTATGAATGTTTTACCAAGAATGAGTGGACAATTCCTATCCTCTTCTAAATCTAACACTACAAAGTCCACCAAAATCGTAAACTTATCCGCTTAGACTATCACATACTCTACCACACCAAATGGTTTCTTTGTGGATTGATCTGCCAACTAGATAAGCACGAAAGTTAGCTTTACATCTTCTAGCTTTAATTTCATGAAAATTGAAAAAGACATAAAATTAATACTTACACCTAAGTCATATAAACATTTGGAAAATTCTAGATTACCAATGATACAAGTTATAGGAAAAATCCCTAGGTCATTAAATCTCGAAGTCATAGGGTTAGTAATTATAGAGCTACAACATTCATTCAAGGAGATTGTTTGATTATCTTCTCAAGTTGGCTTGTTTGATAGTATATCCTTGAGGAAATTCATGCACTTGGGCATATTTTCCAAAAATTCCATAAAAGAGAAGTTGATTTGCAATTTCTTTAATTTCTTCATGAACTTTGCAAATTCTATTTGACTCTTTTACAACCTCTTTGGAAATGTAATCTTTGGTGCATGAGGAGGGGGAGGGATATATGGGGTTTCCTCTTCTTCTTTTTTTTCTTCTTCTTATCCTACTTCTCATTCTTTTCTCCTTAGTAGGAATAAGTTTTCTTCTTAGTTCATTCTTCCAACTCTCTCCTACTTCTATGTGTGATGGATTTTAGTTTTCCCTTTAGATTAAACTCTATATTGTTTGAAAGACTCACCACACTTCGTGTAGACAACACAATGGCTAATTGGCCCACTTAAACATCTTGATTGTAAATGAAAGTTGCATGATTCTTTGTAATTTGATCATTCTTAGTTTTGATCTTCTTTTAGCTCTCATCTTGACTCCTGAATTTGGAATTTAACACATCCACCAACCTATCCATCTTTGACTCCAATCAATTGTGCCTATCTTATTGTAATTTAGGTGGTCTTGGACTCTCATCGGATCACCTATAGTATTGTTAGATTAAGAAAATTTTAGAGAATAAGGTTTATTACCACCCTGACCATATTATGCTCCTATATAGTTAAGTTGCTCCATGTTGTAATTTTTCCACTAGGAATAAATCAGCTAGGACATGAGTTTCTTGCTATATAATTTGCATCCATACTGAAGTTCCTTCAGTGGGCAGGAAGAAGTGGCTCTCAAGTAATTCAATTTGTTTTATCTAAGTTCACTAATCAGCCTGTAAAGTTATCACTAAATCCACATCAAGTACTCGTTTTTGATATCTAAAGTTTTATTGCTGTTTACTCCTCTCCAACATCCATAGAAAGTTATTTCTATGGAATTGAGTTGTTAGAAGTGGTTTTGGGAAATTGAGAGATTGCAAATCCATTTTTATTTATTTCAATTAGGATTAATTGATTAGATCTTATGAGCAGGTAACAAAAACCTTTAGATATCTAATATCAAGAATAGTTAAATTCACATGGTGAAGGGAACATAAAACAAGCGTGGAATAATCTTTAAGTTTCCATCATTGAGTAACTTTAATTTTGTTATAAGTAATAAATAAAACAATGGAAAAAAAAAGGAAATCCAGAAGGATACAAAAGGACTTTTATGGATTTCATGAGGCCAGGTTTTAATACGAATCAACAGGGCATCACAAAACCCCTTGTTTATAGCCAACGGCATCGAAATAAAGCCATCCTTATTAAATATGATACAAACCAATGTGTAGTTTTATAGATTGGCCAATGAAGACCCTAATGCACACTTAGCAAACTTCATAGAGATATGTGAAATGTTAAGATACAATGCCTATCTAAGGATGCTGCAAAGATGATGTTATTCCATTTTACACTGAAGGAATAAACTAAGGCATAGTTGAACTCTCTTAATTTTGAGAATGTTGTATCTTTGGAGCAATTGGTGCAATCATTTTTGTGAAAATATTTTTTATTAACAAAGATGACAATTGTAGTATCTCGTCTCTCAAATTGTTGAAGGATTTGAATTGTTAGACTACTGAGTCATATGAGTGACATCATATAGAATGAATTTGGTACATTTATGATATAATTTTGTAATTGCATTCAAATGTATAATATTAGCATACAACCATAAATTGTAAATTAGACAAATTGCACTCAATTGGCATATTTCGGGGTATGAAGCTAAAATAAATGTGCATTTCCAATGTCTTGTACTTTGGTTTACCAATGACAAAAATTGATGGAATATAAATAATAACTTGGAATTAATTGTTACCATTAGAAAAACTGATGAATTAAAATATATATTTAAACTAGGAAAAATGCCAAGTGGCAAGTCAAATTGACATACGAAAAATTAGGATGGTTAAGCCTATGAAATAAGTGACAAATGGCGTAGATAAATGCATGACATTTAGCATGACTAATTAATTAACAAATGGCAGCAATGATTGATTGAAAAATGGACTAATAACTAGGTGACAAATGGCAGCTTATCTAAAGGGCAATTGGCTTACATGCCTAATGACAATTGCCATTGCCAAAGAGAGACACCTAGCACCTAATGAAGTAAGCTATTGCAGGGATGGTTTCTGTTGTCTTCACTCTTCATCTCCACTGAAATACTCACACTTCCATAGCTTTGAACTTTTTCTTCAATTATGCTAATAACCATTCCAAAATTTTCATAAAATCCTGCATCAGGAAAGCTATAAATTGTTATATTCTATCCTGTTGTCTTCTTGTTACTAAAACCAACCTACTTCCATCTTGTATATGAGATGATCTTGCATGCATGGAGAGCTAAGTTAACTTGATGAATTGAGGTGGAACTTGAGCTAAACAAGTAAGTAAAGTATTGATATTTATGGCATATTTTAATAGAAAGATTATGATGATTAAATTTAGATGGATTGTATATGATGTTGATGATGAAGTGTGTTGGAATATGATGGATGAACTTGGATAATTTTATGCTTTGTTCTTAATATATAAAACCGTGAATTATAGATTGTTATATGGATAAATTAGATTGGAATTTGAAGTGCAATGAAGGTGAAATTATGCTAAAGGAAGGTGCTAGTGTAGTCTTCTTGAAATGGGAAAGAACTAGGACTATATATATATGATAGTGAATGATAGTTTTTGTTTTGATTAAACTAAGCCATATCCATTTCATATCTCATTATTGTGTGTGTGTGTCCATATATATATATTATCAAAATAAAAAATCCATTTGATCATTTATTTAACATTCACTTTTATTTTTCTTGAATAACTAGTCCTTACCTCTTTGATGCATGTTTAATTAGATAACCGCATATAAATGAGTATTTAGATGTGTTTAAAATTTTCTCAATTTTGTAATTAACCTTTGAAATAATATGTGATTAGAACAAAATTATAGTAGAGTTACACGTAACAAAAATTGAATAAATAACAAAACTTAAGAATATTTTAGTTATAATAATTCAAGATATGCCTAAAACTTACTTAATGGTATTATTTAAAAATATACCTAACAAAAAACCAAATATGGTCAAGGAACCATAACTAAAAAAAATACAATAAATAAGTTATAGTTAAATTGAAAGAGAAAATTAATAAATAAACAACTATCATGAACTTCTAGTTCTAACAGAAATTTTAGTGATTAATTGTTAATAAAAAATAATATGATAATGATCATAATAAACACTATTAAATTTGTACTTGATATTAATCTTATACTTTGATATTCAATATGTGAAGGCCCAAAGAGTAGTTGAAACAAGCTGCTACCCGATTGTCCCAACATTACGTACGTTGAATTATGACATCCAAATACATAAATGATATATATATACTTTGGGCCTTCACATACACTCGTTTGTTATGAAATGTGCAATTCTATATAACTTGCCATAAATATTAAAAAGGAAAAATGAAGGTCATTCACTCTGAGTAGTGGTTCCCCGAATGTCGTACAAGATTTGGTATGAGATTAGATTCTGGTACGATATTATATTGATATCGGTTAAAATTGGGTACTGTTTTAGACATTTTTTAAATTAATAAAATAGTCCTTGCATTTTTTTAAAATTGCAAAATAATTATTCAAAATCGTACTGTGTAATTTAAACCAACCTTATCTTAAAAAAATCATAATAATATAAATTTAAAATAATAACAATTTATTTATTTTTCTTAATATTATTTCCACATATTTCATATATAAATAATAACCACAATTAATATGAAAAATATTATTTTATCATCATAGATATATAAAATTAAGATTAATACAAAGTATTTAAAATATTACAATTTTATCATATAATAAATAATAATTACATCAAAATATCAAATAAAAAATAATTATTATCAATAATGATTTATAATTTTTATCTTAATATTTAATTTTCAATAATTAAAAATATATATCTTATCTTAATATGTAATTATTATTAATAATAAAATATTGACATATTTATATTAACAATTTTAGAAAGAAATACAAAAATTTGAGGCATCTTAATTTTCAATGTAACATATATTTTATTATTCTTTATACAAAAATATAACTAGTATTTACTATATGAATTTAAATATTATATTATTAATAATGGTGAATAAGAGAGAGAGAGAGTGTGAGAGTGTCAAAAAAAAAAGAGAGGGGAAGAGGAAAGTAACATATTCAGGTTCGGGTTTTGGGCTTAAATTTTTTTTTCATTTTTTGTAAAATACCTCGGTTTTTTTTAAATTTTCGGTATAAACCAATATATAACTGATATTCCAAATATCGACTACGAGCCGACGTCAACTCAGTAACAAAATATACGAAATTCGTTAGAAGGCTAACGGCGACGGTGACATGACATGATAGGACTGTATCAAAACTAAAATACATGATACGACTCTATCAAAACCAAAATAATATGACAGCTTAATATGCAGCCTTAAGTTTTTTATCCTCAAAAAATATTTTATACAACAAACTTAATATGCCACCTTATGTTTTTTATCGTCTCTCTCTCTCTCTATATATATTTATATAAGCTTATCTGATTTGCTGGTGCAAATTCAGCTACCAAATCCAAATGACCCATTTTCAACTCCAGGCCGTTGCATGGAGCTCTCATCTTCTTCCCCGCCACAACCATTTTTTGCTTCCAAATTCTCATCTTTCCTATAACCGTGAGTTCTCACTACCTATTGTTTTCTTTACTAGTTAATATAGTTTAATTTGATTCCTTGTATGCATCTAGTTTCAAGACTAGATGGAAATGCCCACTTACATTTTTGGCGAGGTAGATGTGGAGGACTGGCGCTGTCCGCGTCCAAAGTCGAGAGCTCCAATTTGGACATGAAGAAAAAGAGGTTTGAGCTGTCGGGTTTCTACTTGTGTCAATCAGTTTTGCCTCGTACCCAAGTTGTCAATGATCTAAAGATGTTCTTCTAACACTATCAGGCAAGTAGTGGAACATATATGTCTCCTCAAAGCCATGGAAGATGTGTCTGAGGAGGATGAGATGGGCATGTTGGATCATCTTTATACGTCCCAGTATCAAATGCGTGGCATCGTGACTGTATCTTTAGGTTCATTTCCTTTTAATTGATCTATTATTGTTTTTCACCACAAAATATATCTTTTATTTTGTTTGAATTCAACCCTTACATGATAAACAAATATCAGAATTGTTATTGTTTACATGTCGAATTTGCATATTGGGAAGAAAATTATATCAATTTCAATACTTAGGCACTGGAGGACACCCTGACGGAGCGCAATTGCACAGGTTGCGGTCCTCTCTCCTTGAACCATCTTTGTTACGTCCTCTCTCCTGTTTTCTTCTCCAGGACGTATCTCCAATGAAGTTGAACGAAAGTATACACACGCTCTTTGCATGCGGTTTCAACGGAAGGATGATGTTGCAAGATTCTATGATAATCCTTTCTACTTGGAAATTCTAAAGGAGCATGTAATGCCATACTGCCATGTATGCCCTGCCATGTAAACACCTTCTCTAAATGTCTTTAAACTTATATTCTTTTCTCAACCATGCATACTTGATTTAGGATTTTACCTATGTGCTGCTTACTTAACAACTAAATTTTGATGCGTACATAACAGGAAATAGTTAATGTGGACTTTGAATCTGAAGTAGAAGATGATATTCTTTCGATTTTTCGTAAAGGAGAGGTTTGGAACTGTATCTTACCAATATCTGGTTCGATTTTTCTTTCTTTAAGTATGTTTGTATTAGATATTTCATATACATAATTTCTGGACTCGTATTGTTTATTGAGAACAGATGCCAATTACAGTTCCATCTTATTTATTTTAGTTCGATTGCTGATTAGCGGGAAAAATGTCTGGTGTATGTTCTCCTACTTTAATGGACTTGTGATTTGTTGTGATAGGAATTCAATTATGGTGTCGAATTTGTTCTTCTTATCGCATTCGATGAGAATTCATTTGGTGCACCTGCAGAGGATGCATTAATGTCTTTGGAAAAGTTGGCAATAGACTTTCCATCCTTGATTGTCCAGATTACTAAAGGTGTGTTTCAGTTAGAAATTTATCATCACTGATTTAGCTTCTTTCTATTCTTTTTCCCGGAGCATTCTGCTGTGCAAGTATGGAATCAATTTTGATATTTAGCAACTATTGCCTTACAGTTATTTCTTTTCTCTATATGGATGCTTACTCATTAGATCAGGCAAGATTCCCGGCATTAGATTTGTGCTTCTATACTTAGTTATTTGCATATGATTCACAGGTTCAAATTTCAACCTGAGCAGCAAGGAATTCACACATGCTGTAAACATAAGATTTCGATCAAGTGCGTCCTTAATCGCCCTGTAATGCAGAATCAAATTTTTTTCATGATGTTATGATTCCATGGGCAACAAATTGTGACAAACTTGTACTGTGTTATCTCAAAGCCCCATTTACTGCTTCAGGATTTGAACCTTAGTGAAGGAGGTGGCTTATTCCTCCAATTATCACTGAACCAAAGTCATTACAATCAAATCTTACTATAATTCCTTTTAACTACTATTTTTGGTACAATGTGCAGTGGAGGCATTTGAGATATTTTTGAGCAGCAAGGATTATAGAGATGTAAGGAATTCTATCAGTTTACATGACAGCATTTTTAACTTTGGTCCTTTTTTTGTTATTAATCATGACTTTATCTAACTTGTACTTAAAGTACATTCTTATGGGAATTACATTTGATATCAGTTTCTATGCAGTTTTCCAATTGGGGTTTCTTGGACTTATTTTTCTTCAAGTGTTCCCTAATTTATCTAAATTAAATTTGAATATTTCCTATCAGTTACCTTTGTGTCATTACTCACTGTTTGATGTGGTTAAATATTTTTAATCAAAATCACTTACGATGCCTTTTGAATTTTTCTCAGTTTCTTTAGTATAAAAAGACTATTGTAATTTTTGTTTTCTACTGAGATTTTCAACTCATCACTTGTTGAAGTTTTATGCAAAATCTATATTAGCTTGAACTTGTTGAAAATATAGGGTTGAAATTACATTGGAACTTTCCAGACTTAAAACGTCAATGATACCAAATTATAGTAACAAACAATTCCCCAATCTTGTTGTTACTTCTCTCAATCTCGATGTATGTATTCATATGATGAACAGTTGAAATCGAGATTATTTGACAATGCAGGTCTGGAGGTTGAAGTTCGAGCTCATTACTAGGAAAACACTTTCCCTTCATTTTTCTGTTGATCCAGTGGGCGAGGAGATTATGTAATGGGGGTCATTTGCTTTCTGGTCTGTGTTCTTGCATGCAATGTCGGATGCATGGCTGGAAAGACAGATGTTTTATATCTTTCTGTGGTTTTGTGTTGGTATCCCACAGAGCAAACTATGGGATCTTGATTTCTAGGACCAAGCTAACAGGTTAGTTTCGCAGTAGTTTTTGTACCATGATTGAACTTCAACTTCATTCCTGAGATAAATGTATAGTCATTTGTTTATAGTTTCTTTTCCTCCGAGCAGCTTCATTGTGTGTGTTAGCCACATATGAATCCCATTTCCTAGTCCCCCTTTATGATATTTTTGAACGTCTTCAATCAACTTTGGCCAAAATTCCTTGTCTGAGGCTAGGTGAAATATTTCACTTACATTTTAAATCATTGACATCAAGTGAAATCATAAATCTCTACCCCCTGCATATTCTGCTAAATTCTAACCATAAGCCAACACTCACTTCTATTTTCTTGTACTCACCATTTTATTTTTGTAACATATTATTATATATTTGGAGAAACAGGAAAGCCTTTCTTACCTACATATTGTTACGATTGATATTTGCAATAACCATTTTACAATTGATAACATGTTTTGCGTGTCTCCATCATGCAAAAATGGTGAACATGTTTTGCTTGAAGTGACATCATTGGGATGGAAGGCGTCGTGAGAGGAGACCAAGACATATTATAGTAGTCACACTCCAAGAAACTAAGCTTCCATCTAACCTTTTATAGATGAAGGGAAAGGGTACAAAATGAAATAAAGGCATTATTCTGGGAGTTATCACATGGACCACTGGTCCTTCACACTTTTGCTACATGATACTATAATAAGTATCTTTCATGATGATGTTCCTTATTTCCTCCATCTGCAAAAGGAGTTGCTCCAGCATGGGTTAAAGTGTTTACCCAGTAGGAAATTTATAGATGAGTTAGTGGAGCTTTCATTGACAAGTCGTGCTTGTCTCTGCCTTTGATATTGCCATTCCACTAATTTATGAGCCCTGCAATCCCTTGGAAAGATGGGATTGTCCCACGATTAGAATGTTGAAGGTTTCCAATAAGGTATTGGTAAAGAAGTGGGGTTTTATGGAATTCATAATACTTTGCATGACCTAGCTTGTATCCATTGTCCAGAATTTAAGTAGGGCTGTGCAACAAAGTCATCCTGACAAGAATGCTGGATTAGTTAATGGTGGTTCTCGTTAATCGTTATAAGAAACTGACTTGTCTTGAAGTATACACTAATTACCATTCATCACAAAAAGAAATAACCATACATCCCTTTTTTTTATTGTGAAAACATTATCTTCACGCTTGTAAGGAATCATATTGTAAATCAGTTTCCCAGGAAAAAATTTCTTCCATTAACTTAGGCATTTCAGAAGACTCCAAGTTGGCTTCTACAAAAAGTAAAGTAACATGGTAAAGACATGTATTTCATGAAAAATTATTGACGGCTTAAAGTTGTAGACGACTTGAATAGACAAAACTGTTGAAACGGGTGGACTAGGTTGATGATTATGGCCTGGGAGACAGTTTACTGTAGTTCCTCCTTGAACAAGCATTAGGAAATGGACCTGTCAAGTCTTTGGAGGGAATGGTAGAGAAGATGCTTGTTTGACATCTTCTAAAACATTACTGGTAGACCCTACATCTAATGTATTGGTTAGCACATGTAAACCACAGATTTTGTACTCAACTTCTGTATCAGCATACTTCTCTTTTCCCATTACTTTTCTCAAGTAGGAATGCTGCCTAATAATTATTAGTTGCTTCTGTCCGTCAAGCTTCTGTTGTCCGTCTGGATGGTCAACGAAGGTTGTTCCTGAGCTTGTTTTTTGAGGTTAATAGCTGCATTAGTGAGAACAGCTCCCCAAGCTGAGGGGTGCTTCTTCAAAAGAGGAAACATTAAGCTTCTATAGTGGGCTATTCCGGGAATAAATTCTTTCTTGTAATCCACCGTGCCAAAAATTGTTAGACGTACTTGAAGGAGAATTTTGAGTCGGAGAATTCTAACGATGTGGCTACTATATGCTTTTGTACTTGTACTTTGTACTTTTTCATCTTTAATTATAAGGCTCAAACAGTAGATGTTGGGCTCTTCTATCTTCATTTTTAAGAAAGCATGAAATTTTACTGGCCACAAGGCCGCAGTTTGAATGAGCAACGATGCATGTTGCTTCTTGCTCATATGTCTTTGAGAATATTAAGATGTCATCAATGTAGATGATCGCTAAATGTACAGATCAAAAGTCTTATTCACGGTTTACTGGAATTCAGCCTATGCATTTTTCAACCCAAAAGCCATTACTGTACTGGTGGTGATGATCTGGAATGCAAAACACGTTCTTATAACTTTCTTTAGCATATGTTTCCCATTGCCAGAAACCAGGTTTAAGATCGACCATTGAAAATATGTTGGCCGTAGGTAATGTTGGTACATGTCCTTCCAGTCAATTTTGGTTGTAATTTTAATTGTATAAAATTTGTTTTATTCAATAAAAAGACATTCTTTATCTTTGAGTATTTTT
>JAOSBN010000009.1:4353431-4385568 GCA_027563595.1 Erythroxylum suave
CATGTTGAAAAAGGAAATGACAATGCTTCACTTTTGAATGACGAACCTACTAATTTTAAGGAAGCAATGTCAGACATCGATTCTTTAAAATGGCAACAAGCCATGAAATCCGAAATGGAATCCATGTACACTAACCAAGTATGGACTTTGGTAGATGCACCTGAAGGTATAATACCTATTAGGTGCAAGTGGATTTTTAAGAGAAAAACTGATATGGATGGAATACAAAGCAAGGCTGGTGGCAAAAGGTTACAGACAAAAACAAGAAGTTGATTTTGTTGAAACTTTTTCACCAGTAGCAATGCTTAAGTCCATAAGGATTTTATTGGCTATAGCAGCATACCGTGATTATGAAATTTGGCAAATGGATGTCAAAACAGCATTTCGCAATGGGAATTTGCAAGAGGATGTGTATATGACACAACCTGAAGGTTTTGAATTTAAAGAATTTCCTGATCAAGAATGCAAGTTGCAACGGTCCATTTATGGACTGAAACAAGTGTCGCAGAGTTGGAACATCTGTTTTAATGAAACAATCAAAGAGTTTGATTTTATCAAAAAATGTGGATGAACCTTGTGTTTACAAGAAGGTAAGTGGGATTTCAATTGTTTTCTTAGTGCTTTATGTAGATGACATATTGCTTATTGGAAATGACATTTGTAGGCTCCAGTCTATTAAGATATGGTTATCCAGGAATTTTTCCATGAAGGATATGGGATAAACAGCTTATATACGAGGTATAAAGATCTATAGAGATAGATAAAAAAGGTTGCTTGGTTTGTCCCAATCCACGTACATAGACAAAGTGTTAAAAAGGTTTAGCATGGAGAATTCCAAGAGGGGATTCTTACTTATATCACATGGGATTTATTGGTTCAAGAGCATGTGTCCTAAGACACAAGAAGAAAGAAATAGAATGGATGCTATTCCATATGCTTCAGCTATTAGATCGATCATATATGTGATGTTCAATATTAGTTTTGTAGCCTTTAAGTAAGCTACAAATTACAAAATGATTAGAAGGAAAATATTGATAAAATTATGACAACCAATTAAGCTAAGTAATGTCCTTTTCTTGAGCAAACTATTAATAAACAGAGAATAACAACACTCCCTGGATCTTCTATGAAATTTAGTAGTTTGCCTGGTAAGTGGGTAAATTGTTCTCGTCTTAGTTCTTCCTTATTTGCCCTCATCTCCTTTTTTTCTTTAGTTCATTAAATAGAGACTTCTAAAGCGATCGGAAGAAGGTTACAAAATAAGTATAATTCTTTTTTCTGGACTCCTTATGTTGCATATTGCATTGACTTAATGTTGGAAAATATAAGGGATGCTAGATATTTTCTTATTATTGATTAGATTGTGCAAAAAGCCCAAAAAAGTGACCAAGTTGATATATAATCGTGCATAGATAATGAATTTAATGAGAAAGGAAATTACCAATGGTAGAAATTGGTGTCATCCTACTGTGACAAGATTTGCAACGAATTTCTTATCGCTTTAGTGTTTTGTTCTGATGAACAAAGAGTTGAGACAGATGTTTACAAGTGATAAGTAAGTTGCATCTCAATATGCTAGGTCTAATGCTGGATTGGAGGTTTCCAAAATTATACTGAAAGATAGTCAATTTTGTTTCCAATGCCAATTTGTCATCAGATTTTGTGAGCCTTTAGTAAGGGTGATTTGTTTGGTCGATTGTGATAAAAAGGCAACAATGGGTTTTTTTATGCGATGGAGAGGGCAAAGGAAGTAATCAAGGCCAATCTAAAAAATTGTCCTTCTTTGTACACACTTTATCTTATAGTCATCAATGAAAAATAGGAAAGATAGCTTTTTTGTCCGTTATTTGCAGTTGGGGTGTTTTTGAATCCTAGTGTCTATTTTAAGCCAGATTTTACAAAGAAAACTAAAGTAAATAAAGGCACGTTATTAACTATTACAATAATTATTGCCTATGATATAATGTAAGATATCATGAGGTCTTCTAGGGATTTTGGAATGCAAATTGCCATTGTTTAAAGAGCAAAACTTTCTCCAGATATTAGCTTTTTCCCTTCTCCTAGTTGTTGAAAATTAATTATCATTTTTTTTGTTCATAACACTTTTTTTTTTATCTTACGACTTACAATTTCTTGGTATGATCAATTTGAATCTAATGTTCCAGAGTTGCAAAGGTTTTGCAATTCGAATTTTAAGTCAATGCGTGAGAGCAACAGGCTATAAAAGGAACTAGAGCATATTTAAATTCATCAATTCTAAGAAAAGAAATAGATTGGAGCATAAGAGATCGAATGACTTCGTCTTCATTCGTTACAATTTAAAGTTTTAGAAAAGGTTACTAATTTAGATATAATTTCTTATGCTTTTTTAATAATTAAATTTTATTGCTTACTAGGACTTTTAATAGTACAAGTAGTTTAATAAATCCAATTTGCATTGATAATATTGATCTTTTGGCATACTGAGTTTTTTAGGAATCAAGTTTGGTAGATATGAATGACGTAAAAAATAATCTTGAATGAGAAAACGTTGACAAGTCATTTGGTACATTGAATTTGAATGATAATGATAATGAGACTTTTCTCAATGATGAGGATTTTGTACCAAATGATAATTGAGGTTAGTGCAGTTAGAGCGAATATCCTCTCACAGACAATTAAATGAAGTTTCAGGTTTTTGTTTATCTTCTTCTTTTAATTTTACTTATATTTGATGTATATGTTAAATTTTATATATGCAATACAATTGTAAATGTTTTTATCTTATATTTCACTTCTACTTGGTTGTTTTATCATCACGAACTCTTGTTGTAAATTATAATAATTTGAGAGCTAAAGGATATTTGTTGTTCTTTCTTTTTGATTTAATTATTATTTATTATATAATGAAATTGTAATATTTTAGATACTTTATATTGTTATTAATTTTATATTTGTATGATGATTGTCTTTTTATATTAATTTTGGTTTATTATTTACATAAGAAATATCTTAAAAATTATTATTATTTCATATTAATTGTGACTATTATTTATTATTATAATTTTTGAGATATGGTTGATGTAAAATTATAAAGTATACGGTACAATATATTAATGAACTATTTTTCAAAATTTTTAAAAATTATGGGAGTATTTCATAAATTCAAAAAAATGCCCAAAGGTACTGGCATAGTATGGTACCAAACTCAATCCGATATTAGAGCTAGTGCAGCATTTGCCAATTTTTAATTCAATAAAAATACAATTGAAAGTTAGCTAATTCATTACTAAAATCCACTCTAAGCTTTTCATATCGTGCATCTAATCTATACTAACAAAATGATAGTTCATCTCAGCTATGTTCGTCATCAGACCAGTGGATATTCTTCCACATCGAAGGCGTACGCATATTACAATCATTTTTTTTGGTTCGTAATCACTATGATACATCAATTAATAGGTCAAATTTAAATGAATTGCTAATTCTTGTGTCCATCCTTTGGATTATAATCCTTACGATCAGCACGGGTATTCTACTGGAGTTTGGTGCTAATGGTTCAGAAATAACCTTTAGATTATTTGAAAACCACCTCTATTAATTAAGGACAAGACTATAGGCTTTGGTGCTAATGGTTAAGAAATAACCTTTAGATTATTTAAAAACAATCTCTATTAATTAAAGATAAGACTGTATATTATAGAACCTCTCCAAATTTATGCTGGCTATTGTTATTGGTATTATTTGTTGGTTTGTAGATAAAAATGTCAAACTTACATGGTTATACTTAAGCAACAACAAAATTATAAAATATTGATTATTAATTCTAACTTGGTTATGAATTTTGTTTTCAGATTTTGGTGTGCTTTTCAGTCAATTCTTTTTCCTTCAACTTTTAAATTTCATTAGTATTTTTTATTCTATATTTTATTAAGCGAGTAAACGTGTTTTATTGACTTTGGTGTATCAAATTTGCTCCAGAAAGAATGCTCTATAATCCTACCATATTTATAAGTACGAATGAACATTTAGGCAGCAGTCTCATCTGAAAGATGCGGGTCCCCACGGAATGAACAGTAATTGACGTAATTGTGGTGCCTGGTGCCATTGTTGACTTCAGCACGTCATTTTTCGTACCGAATTCTCATCTTTTTTGTGTACATTAGGACAAAGTTTTCGGTCATCGTGAAGTGTATCGACGTGGCCATTCAACAAGTTAAGCTATCGGGGGACTTTCCGTCTCGACGAAAGAATAACATGCGTGAGTATCCATATTCGCTGGCTTCCACTTGGGAGTGGAGAAAGTGCACCTCAATGCCGAACCGTGGAATTATCTTCATATAGTTTAAAGGACAAAAAGTTTGCAAAAGAGAGTTCACCAAAGTCCTGAACAAAGGAAGACACGTCAATGCCAGCCTGATATAGATATGCCTGGATATGAAAGAATTTGATGGGAACTTTAAGCCTGGTACTCGTCTTGAATCTCTGACATTTGGCAATTATGCAAATGTGTTGCTTTTCTGATTTACATGAATTTACATGTACGGAGGAATCCAAGCCCAATTGTATGTACCTTTTTTTTATTAATTGGAATATAACCAAAAATCAAGGTCTTCAAATTAAATTCTAATATTTTTATTAGAATTTAATTTAAATTCAAACGTTTCAACATGTAAATTTTTTTTAATATTTCACAAACATTTTATGTAAACTCCAACTTAACATGTTCGTTAGCAATCCGTTAGAAAACTTAGTATTGGTTTTTATTATTATTTTTCTCTATGCTCCTTATTAAATATGTATCCTATGTGACAACATGGTCCACAAAATAAATATGTTTTCTTTTATTCATTAGACAACAACGTACCTAAATAGTGAATTAAAGATTAGCTTATACCTTCTACCTATAAATGTTTCTGTTTGTGGGAATTTGTTCGTTGTTGTGGTTTACTAGCGACATGGAGAGACTCTAAGAATCTATTAATGTCCCTAAAATCTAGAAGGAAAAATCTCAATGATACATCTTCATTTTAGCTCAAATTTGCACCAATTTTTGTATTTTCTTTAGAGAGAGATCTTATAGGTATAAGGATAAGTTCCCACAAGTTTTTTCTTTTTGTAGGTTGTGGAGAGTGTCAGTGCTAATATAACTGAATTGAAGGAAGGCGATACAGTTATTTCAACCTTCATGTTAGATTGTGAAGAATAAATAGATTGCATAAAATAAAAGAGCAATATTTGAATGAAATTCCCTTAGAAAATCTCACCTGGGATGCCAAATAATGAGACTAATCGATTCACTAAACGGGAGGGAGGTGAGTTATATCACTTTCTATATTTATGTCCAGCTTTAATAACTACATTATGGTAGATATTGCTTACATTACTAAGATTGATCCCTGAATCCTTCCAAATAGAGTTGCCTCCTCAATTATGAAGTATTAACAATTAAAGCAGATGGGGTTTGGTTATTATTGAACTTCCCACAATTGTGTTTGTATGAACTGAAGTGTGTTAGTTTGCCCTTGCAGCCAATCATTTGGATGTAGTTTGATGTATGACATTATTATTTTATTAATAAAAGGTTTTTTTAATCTTTGTGTATTAATTTAATTACAGTTGATGTTTTAATACTAAAACTAAAATCCATAGAATAATTACTATGTAATTGAAATTATAATGAGATCAAAATTGTGAGAATCAATTTACATTTACGTATTGTTTCTAAATGTTCCTAATTGTAGTTTGATCAAGATAGGATATTGTTGAAACGGTAAAATTAGCACACATTATATTTCTTTCTTATGAAGAAAGTAATTGATCTTATAAAATAAAGTATCGAGATACTTAAACTAATGTGTGGGTAATTATTAGAAAACAAGTCACTGAATTGATCGAACTATGAAAATCCCGAATGGAATATTACTTATATGTTTGTGAATTTTCTCATAGTGATGATTGTATAATTGATCCTTAGACTTGAGATTATTAAAGTATCTCGTATAAGAATTATTATGTTTTGATGCTACTTATGAATCATCCTAGGCTGATTCAGTTGGTAGTACTTTGATGCAATATGAACCATATAAAGATAGTTGAATATGTCAATAAAGGATTCGTCACTCTAAAGTAATTAGAGAGAAATGGAATCCTCTAGCTAGAGTGCATTGACATTTAAAAAGGCATTTTCAAATATCTATTATAAATCAATCACTAATTAACAAGAACGAACATGATTGAATGAAAAGGGTAGGCACTGAAACATTGAAAGATGAAAGGATTAAATTATACATCATAACCATACATAGATAGGCTAAGTCAAACCACTTTGACATTGCTGATATTTGGGTGGACATGATTTATTGCTAGATATCAATCTTGATCTATGATTATAAATTCTTTAATTAGAGAATTAAAGATATATTAAAAGGAGTTTTAATCTATCTTATTGTAATTGTAAATTAGAATTATAATTTATAATCATTGCCAATATAGTAGGAACATAATGGGTCACACATTAAAGAGTAGCTTAAGACGGAAAATCAATTCAATTAAATTGGACTTAATTATAAAGTTTGAGAAACTTTAGGAATCAAATATATGATATTTGATTTTATTAAAATTAATTTAATTATGATTAAAGTATGACTTTAATTAAGGAATTTAATTTTAATAAAATTACAAAACTACCATAAAGATTTTTCTATTAATTGGAAGAAAAGATAAAGGAGCTAACTCTTTTATTTTTCTTCGTCCTCTCAAAAGCATTGAAAAGTTGTTTTGTGGATAACATTAGAGGGTGGATGATTATACAGCTCGTGGTTAACACAGTGAAATTTTTTTCAAAGGATTTCAATGAGAAAACATATAAGGTATGATTTCTTTACAATTCATGTTTTTATTCAAGATATTCAATTATTAGGATCTAAATGAAAATTGTAAAAAAAGTTTTTCACTGCGCCCATTATTCGATCATAGTTGGTTTCCAACTATTGTATCAGAGTCTCCTTTAATTGTTTAACTTGAATTAGAGGTTTGATTGTTATTGATTTTGATAAAAAATGAAGTTTTTATACCATTTTTTGTTTATTATCCTCGATTGATTTTGTCTGCTTCTCAAATTTTGTTTATTCATCTATATATGATATGTTCTGGTTTTGCACAATTAATTTGTAGAAATTATTTTCTATGCATATGTACTTGTATATGCATGTGCTACATTCTGGACAATTAATTCTTTAAAAATCAGAGTGCCTTATGTGTGTTATCTTTGGAAGTTTCTTTTGCGTTTTCTACTTCTACACTATTTATACACAAGCATGTATTATTTTTGGAAATTTTTTGATTTTTGCCTTTCGTGTGAATATGTTTCCCTCACATCGTCGCTACCTACATATTCTGCATCTGGCTACTTGCATATTGAATCTAGAAATTTGTTTTTGTGTCATATGTGATTTTTGCATTTTTTTTCTTGTGTTTACTAAATACAGATGGGCATTGCTAGAGAAGTGACAATGCGAGGCATTACTGGGGGTGCCCATTGTGACGTTACTAGGTGGCATTGATGGCGATGTCCATCATGACACTATGGTTAGGGTCGCTTGGGTGGCGCATGAGGTAGAGCAGGTGAGTGGAGGATGAAACTGATGATATGGGAGAAACATGGGAAGTAGTTGAACGCCAGTTGCAGAAATATAAAGAAGATTATGGAGAAATGGCACATGTGTGACACTCACCCACCGTTCTCTGGGGACATGTCTAAACATATATGATTAGTGCATGCGTTCTACGTGCCAGTCAACGTCTCCTATTGACTTTAGGTCGTGTGTAGTGCATACAACCTCTCTCCTTTATTTATTTGATTTCTAATAGTTTTAAACCTTAATTTAAATTAATTTAATCTGCTAATAAACTGATATGTTCTTCTCTATTTGAGAATATTTTTGTCAATAGATTACTTAAATATGTTGTATTAGAAATCAACCTATTATGCACAGATAAAGCTCCACATATAAAGGCATAATCTATAGTGTCACCTCTAGGAGGGTAGAGTTAATAAAGCTCATTTAAAGGTCTTAAAATGGACTAAGTACCATGCCAAAAGGAAGTTGAGTTGTCATTCCTGACATTGTATAAAAACTCCATTCTATACCTCCACTTAAGCTTGAATAATTAATTCATAGTCCGCAATGTGTCACACTTTGGTTCTAGAATGTTGAAACTCCCACCCTTTATATAGTAAGCATGAATCCACTTCAAAATTAAGGAACTTTTGTCATTTAGGATCCTTTTTATTCATTTAAACATTTGAATATGGATAGTTATATTTATTAGTAAGGTACTAAGTCCGCCTTCATGCAAATTTCACTTTATCTTACTTTTCCTAAATGTTAGCTTCTATCACTACTAGACTAAAAGAACTTTCTCTCCAAATTGCTTTGCTAATATTTTTAGGGAGCTATAAATGAGAATACTTACACGCATATAAACTCTTTACCATTAAATTTACTAGATGAATCCTTCCTATAAAGGTTAAACTTCTATTCAACCATCATTTGAGTTTTAATTTAATTATCTCAATTATTGGCTTAAATTCTATCTTAAATGGTATATTTAAAGTAATTTGAATTCCAAGACAGATGAGGGGAAGTTTAGTGAATTTCATCCCTCTCATACAAGCTAACTAATTAGTTTTTACACTTACACAATATGAAAAAATTATCTAACTCTTATCCTTGTTAACAGAGAGGCCTAAGAGGATTTTAAAAGTATTTAGGCCTATCACTAAAACACCAATTTAAATTGAAATTTTCTTTACATAAATGATTCAAATCATTTGTAAAAGATAGGCTTGCTTTGCATTTATAGTGCAATTTGAAGCTTTTATTCTTACTAGTTATGTAAGCTTTTACCCTTACTAGTTATGTTCTCAATAACCTTGATGAGAACCTTCATACCCATAGTAAAAATATTATAAGCTATAGGGTTCTCTTTTCTTGAACATTTTGTTTCTTTACGAAGCATTATAGGATCTTTATTAAAAAAAAACATAGGAAATAGTGGTTATGTATTATATTATCTGCTAACTAAACATTATAGCAAAACAAAAGTATGTAATGTGTTTTGAATAAGGTTCCATTATAACAAATTAAAGTCCTTGCGAAAGTCAAATTTGATTACATAACTCTCTCTTGAGAGCTTCTTATTATATTTCTTTAAAAAAATTTATACCAACAATGTATTATCACCTATTAATTAGCCTTTTAAGAGGGATCAACTAGTAATGGAAGTATTGATTTTAATATTTCACCTAACAATTTGGAAATAAAATTTTGAATTGTATTACAATAAGATATAAGTTAAAAGTCCTTTATAGATTTAGGGGATTCTACTTTAGGTATGGAGCATAAGAATTCCTCATTCGACTCCTGTAACATATACAATTCTTGAAGAATACAAGCACTACATCAATTATCAATTTTTTAAGTGAGAGGTCAAGTTTGTGGAAAATAAGGAATTAAGTCCAATAATTCTTGGTGCCTTGTTGGGATGTAGATCAAATAAAGCTTCTTCCAAATCTCTTGAATCAATGTTTTTGACAAAAAGATCAATTGATTATATAGATATTTGCTCCTTGATAATGGATTTTAGAAAAGTCATAAATGAGTAGCATTTATACTAGTTTCAATTGTGTTGAAAAAGAAAATATAAGCTTCTTAATGGAAATCCTCTTTAAGGTTATCAAGCATCCATTTTAATCCATTACAGATACAATTTTTTTGATGTTCTTCCTTCTCATCAAAGATCTATTGGAAGAATGGTAAGTTTTTATCTCTAAACTTCATCCATAAAATCCTAGATCTTTGCTTTGTTAAATAAATATTGATTTCTATTACTTGATTGTAGTACAATATATCTAGTTTCTTCACTTCTTATATATCCATATTATAAGTGAAATTAGAGTGCATCTTGAATCATGTCTATCTTGCCTTAGCCTTTTTGACAACTAACTTAGTATCTAGACATCTCTTGCTACTAAAAATTTTAAGCTCATTATTTACCATTTGAAACTTCCTCGTATAAATATAAAGTTTACTCCCTCTTTTATTAGCCTTAATGTCCTTAAAGAGGGCATCTTTAATTCCTTCCAGATATTTCAAAAACATTTTGAAGAAAAATTAAATTTCCCCGTCAGCTGGTTAAATATATTTTACACTGGGATAAGAGTATGACATAATAAGAGTTAGTTGCTGTTTCTTTTGGAAATTAAAAGTTTACTATAAAAGTAAGGCTTATACTTAAGAAATATAAAAGGATTAAATACTAAATTTCATCATACAAAATAGGAAGCCATAAAAATAAGTGATCAAATACTAGAGGGAATTATTTAACATGAAACAACTTATCTTGTTATTCAATTCAACTAGGCCTTAATATAAAATTCCCCACCTTTGAGCAACTTTAGTTTTGAGTTGTTCATAAGTTAAAATATTCCTTGATCTTACTTGTTTTGCGTACGTGGGATTGATTAGTTTTAAGTTGTTGCAATTTAAATTTCCTCCTATTATACCCTATAATGATGTAGTATAAGGGCACTGAAAGAATATATGATTTCTAGTTTTTAATTTTCAAGAGCATATGGAGCATTTATGATCAATAGTGGCTAAGCTTTTATTTTATTCATAGTTGGCAATCTCTTCCAACAAGTGATCCATATAGTGACTACATATCGAGGATTAGGCAATCTATTCCAATAAGCTATCCACCTAGTGACTACATATCGAGGATTATTTCTAGGAAACCATTTTATCCTATACCATTTTTTCTAAGATATATGAGCCATAAATAACTTCCTAACAGGCATATTAGAGAACTTCCCTGATACATGGGGAGCCTAGATTACTCTATCCCTTATATCTTCCTCGAGTCGATAATTGGAGAGAGCACCTACTAGACATTCAAAACCTCTCGATTTGATGCTTTATTTCTAATAAGTTATAAGATCACTCATATTGGATTAGGAATTTAGTAGGTTAGAATGCATGTATAGAGGACTTAGGTTTCTCCAATTATTAAACCAAATGTTGGTGCTTTTCCTATTTCCAATAAATCACTTAAATCTATGAGCTACTCTCAACTTTAGTAGGTTGATCTAAGTCCATGGTTTTTATTGCATTTCACTTCCTAAAAGCTTTGTCCTCCTCTTAGGTGTCTGATTAGCAGCATACATATTATTTTTGTGTGCAAAATTCTAGATGACATATAGATTGTAATGAACCCTCGTCCATCTCACTTCTTGGACCAACATTTTTCTTTCTAGGATATTTTTTCACTTAAGTTTTTATATGGATCACAATTCCTTAGAAAGTTCCTTAAGAGATTCTTTAAGTTGTTGGCCATCTTCTTAAGTAGAATTAAGTATGAGATTTAGTAATTATACACATTATGTAGTATTGCTTTCACCAATTAGATCCTACTAGCATCACTATGCTCCCTATCATACAAAGTTCTTAACTTCCTTTCAATTTATTTAAATAAGGGTATGCAATCTTTATAGTATGGATTGGAAGTTGTGATAGGAACTCATAAATAGGTGAAAGGGGTTAAGCTACTTTCATTTTAGAGATGGTATCTAGTTCAAATAATGGTTTAACATCCTTGAATAGCATAATGATGATTTTATCTACATTGAATTCCATTCGAAAAAACTTGTTGACTTGATTATTGAAGTACCCAAGTTGGAAATAGAGGGAGCATTTTCCTAACAAAATAGTAATAGAATATTAGCAAATGTGAGATTAAAGAGCTTCAGCTTTTTTTAAAAGAGTAATAAATACATTAAAGAGAACAATGTTTAACCTTGGCCAGTTACAATCCAATGTTTAGTAAAAAGAACATCAAAGAACATATTCCTAACTACTTTGTAATATGTACAAATGTTTAGTTATTCAGTTTTCATTTATAACACTCTCATTCCAGATGCTATGTTGCTTTGATGTTGAGTGACAATTTGTTTGCAACTTCTTTAGTTATCATCGATAGCTTATTTTGTAAAACTATTTTCAGTAAACTTATTCCATTTCTCTTATTACTTTCCTATAAAGCCTTTTATTTATATCCTTTTATATGAAATACACCACTACTGCAATGCAAAATTTTAAAGCTTTATAGTTTACTCTCAGGGCCATTTTTGGCTTGGTAACTCTATCTATCATCTCTTACCATATCTGAGCTGAGATTTGGACCCCTAAAACTTCTTGTATCCTTTTCCATATTAGTTTTGTACACCTGTGGTTTAACAGAAGATGTTCCACCAACTCCTAATGATTTTTGCAATAATTCACAATTTGGATTCTCAATATTAAACTTCATTGTGTCCTTTTTATCCAATCTCCTATTACTCCTAGACAGAGGATTACTCCATGTGCAGGTTGGATGTTTACTTCCTAGGCTTTATTTCCCCACTTTACTCTTCTTATTGGATCTTTTTGTAAGTGTTTCCTATAGGATTTTGTGTTGAAACCCTTGTTGCTACTCATTGCTGATACCATCTCATCATTTATTGCTGATTGGAATATTGACATATTGTCCATTAGGCTTTTTGTACCTTTATCATTGTGAAATGACCACTTCCATTGGTTGTTGTTGATGAACCTGTTGACTTTTATAGTTGGGCTAATCATTGGCTTGAGATGTTGCAATTTCTGTACAGTATGTAAAGGTCCTTTTTTATGTTAGATATCAAACCAAAAAAAGTGTTGTCCTCATTCCTTATTCTACCCATAACCTGTTCTTGCATCCACCCTCTAGTCTCTAGGATCTTCCTTAAATGCCATTTCAAGTTCTGTTTTAATCTCACATTCCATATATTATTGGCTATTATCTATACTTTATGCACCTACTTTACCCACAACTCTTCCTTGTTACTGCATATCTACCATAACTTCTTAACTAAGATGATGTTGTCTTATAGTCTAGCCAAGCATATCCTTAACCCCCTTGCTTCTTAAGTTGATGTAACACATCCCAACTTACCTTTGCTTTCTTAATATTTGAGTTGGTTCCACCCTTATGAATTCCTTCAAATTTTTGTCGACTTTAAGATGCTCTTTACAAGTGAAGTATGATTAATCTAGTATCTTGCCATATGGTTCAGTATCATTTGAACAATTTATAGTCTCTCTCTATAGCTTAAGGGTAGGCTGGTGAACATCTTCTTCAATACAGACACACGCAAACCTAATCCTTCCCACTTATGACTATTTTTAACTAAGAAAATTATTTTTCCAAATGAGTTGGCAAGATAACTCAACCCTATCGTACTCCAATACTCCAATGGAATGTTGTGAAAGTTGGCCTACATTGAAACTTGTTAGATCTTTTTAATCTCTAATTCCATCATATATTTCTATACTTGCATTAAGAGAGGCTTGTTTGAGTAGTGCCAAAGTCCAAGCTACAAGACCACACTATGTTGACATGAGGTGAAGGTGAAGATGAAGAAATCTTCTTGAGTTATCAATACTTTGTCTAGACTATAATCCACCCATTTAGTTTCAAGCCATTTCTTAACTAGTGGAAAAGGAGGAGTTTTGTCAATAAAGTATCCTACTAAGGAGCATCTCCACCTATTAGCACCTTTTTTCAATACCTCCAAGGGGGAACTACTACATTTCCTTCATCACCAGGTGGAAAGTATGTCAACTTAAAGTTTGGAGCTTCCACTTGAAACTAGTTTGCTATTAGACAAAAGACCCCTTTAAGTTGCATTCCTTTGCTTCTTCATAGAGGATATAGTAGGTGTAGGTACTCAAGGGTAGGAAGAACCTTTTGCTTCATTGTATGTTTCAAAGGCGGAATAGGTTAAGACAATAGTTTGAAATGGAAAACCAAAAGCTTAACTACTTCAAAGTTTGAAAATCATTCTTAAATGGTAAGAAAGGGAGGCAATAAGTTAAAGTAGGATCATAATAACTAAAATGCCCCCTATTCAGCTTAGGTAGTTTGAGGAATGGACATGAAGCTATAGTGGATTTAGCTAAGGAAGTAAAAGCTAGGCGATCCACTAGCAAATTTATTGATTTCATCAATGTGATTCCTTAAAATCACTTTCCCTTCATCCTCTATAAAGTGGATCATATTATTAAATTCTCTTATAATTATTAGAGGTTTATTCATATTCCCACAAATCTATTTAAGTTTGTTCTATACTAAAATTATCTAAAAGTTATAAATAAAAGAATAAACAAATGTAATATAGATATTTACAATCAAATGTTTCATTCTAATGAGTAGATGAATAAGTTGTTCCTCTATAATTATAGGTGTAGTATCCACATCACTTAAGTCATAAGCCACTAATAATCTTCCATATTGAAGAAAATGATTATTTGTGATGATAGACCAATGTCTCCTTAAGGAAACCTAAGTTTTTATAGTTACTAGCCTTGATTTTTGTTTATAAAATCCCTATAAGAAAAGGTTCAGTATTCTTATTATAATCAAACACCATTTGTTATTTAATAAGTATGTTAAGCCTTTTCTCATTCCAAACCAAGATAGTTACTTAAGGATAGATTGGATATTTTTTTTCATCCTTTCGGAGTTTCTCTTGATGACTCTTTGAAAGCTATTCTTTGAACAAGTTTCGTTAGAGGACTTACTTATCAAATTTCCTAAAGTTCTCATTGATGAGCCTATTAGTTATTAAGCAGTTGAGATAGATCCATCCATACCTTTGTAATGAAATCTTATCAAAACTCAATATTTCTCCTATAGATGTTTAAGGTTCATAAGCTTCTTCATATTCATTGTGATATCCTTACCATTATTATATGAAAAAGAAGAGTTATGGAATGTTGCCTACTTAATGGAATCCACTTCTTAACTTTAAAGTTAATCCATTATATTACTATCATTTCTAAATTTGTTGATAGGAAAATCCTCTTTAAAAGTTCCTTGTCTCCTTAAAAAGAATCAGTAGTGGTGGCATTATTGATAACCTTTATGTTGGCATCTAGATGTATAAGTTTCAAATATTCATAAGTTTGAAATCGCTTGCTTGTTTATATTTTTACTTTCTTTTGATGAGCTTTTTCAAGCCTCTAAGTATAGGTGACAATGACATTGTATTCAAAGAGACTATTTTCTTCATCAAGTCTTAATAATCAGATGTTTTTGGAAGTTCCTTGTTAATTCTAATTAGCAAACAAACTCAAGAATATCTAAATATTTTTATGATCGTTATTTTCATCTAGGCATAATGTCTTACTTATAAATCTAGCCAAATGGCCAAATGACTCAATCCTATAATTGTCCAATATTCAAAGGTAATATTGTTAATATTGAACAAAAAGGTACTATTCCTATTTTAGATCACAGAAACCTAAATTTCCAAGTTTGTAAAAGAATATGTTTAAAATGATAATTTAGGGGAAAAATTCCAAAAACGTTTGGTCTTAGTTGAAAGAGTATAATTTGAAGAGAAATGAAATTTCATTATTGTGTTAAACTTCTCATAACCTAAAATTCTTCTAATGGAGATTTTCCTAAGCAATTATTGTTGAAAAATAAACACCTATCCTCATAATTGATGTGAAAAGTTGTTAATTAATAGTTTATCCTCTTTAAGTTATATTGATTTGGTATTTCAATAAATTGCATACACGGTGGATTTTGTTTTCGATAGAGCACTTTTTAGGTTTTGCTAATGTGGCTTATGGTGTGAGAGATAAAATTGAGTTATGAAACATAGTTGTTGCATTCTTTATGGTTGACGGTACCTAGTTTTGAATGAATATTAACTTGCACTTTTGATATCTCATTAAATGTTAATTTTACTTCACTAGCTTGATGGCTATTATGTTGCATTAACCAAAATCCATTCCACTTTATCCTCACCCACATTACAACCCTAGAAAAATCCTTTGATTCATGATTATGCATCTGACTTTTAATGGTGGAGAAATGAAATGATATTCAAGGTTATGGATTGTTATGATCATGAATGGTGTTGCAATGTACCTATGGAAATATCTTGTTTAAACACTTTTTGTCTAAGTCTACCTCTTGATTACTTAGTATCTTAAGGTCGTGAATATAAATTGATCATGAATATACACTTGAATGTTGAGTTTTAGCTATAGGTTTTGAAATTCATTCCTTTTTACTTATGGTTACCTATTCATGAAGCATGAAGAAGAAGAAGATTGAAAGCAAGAGAAGACAATTAAATGCCAAGAAAGATGATACATATGCTGGAAACACACAAAAAAAACCGTATTGTAATTCAAGGCATTGCAGTATTTTAATTCTACTAACATTTAATGCATAAAGAATACATGTGTGTGACATGAAGAGGGGCTAGAAAAATAAAGAAGTGTGACATGAAGATGGCTGGCAAAAGGACAAAGCTAAAATGTTGTCGGCAATAGCGTGTAAAAGGTTAGGATCATAAAACAAAATTGGACAGCTACACATTTGGAGAGCTTTTACTCACGACTGCATGGATTGCATGGGCTGAATGTATATCACATGAGTAACAAGTATTATTCCATGTTTAAAGTATAAAGAAAACACAGAGATATTGAGGTGTTGGGCTAAACAAAAGGATGCGAGTGTGTGAGTGTTGCAAAAAACGTGGAAGAATAAAAACGCGGAGAGCTAGAATTGGAGGGGAAGTAAAAATGCAACACTTGTACATTTTGTTTAAGTTTTAACCTAGCTACCTTATAAGTTAAAAGAGGGCTATGAAATAAGGCAAAAAGAGAGGAAGTGTCGGCTGGAGAGGGCTGAAGTGGAGAAGAAAAGAAGGGACAACTGAAATAAGGTGAAGATGGAAGGAGAGGTAGCAGCTAGACCAACTATCAAGTTAAGCCATATCTCCTCTTATTTAAAGATATTTTTTACCACAAAAAGAGAGTAGAAAGGCTGCTACATTTTAGAGAATAAAATGAGGAGTGTGAGGGCTGAAGTAGAGAAGAAAAATCCGAAGCAACCATCTGTGTTGGTGAAGAAAATGTGAGTGGAGGCTGGTTTTAACATAGAGAGGAGAAAAAAAGAGAGAGCTAATAGCAGAGACTGTTTTAAACACACATGAACAATGAAGTAGTTCATTAATCTTTATTTGTCACCTCATATGAATAATAACAAAGGGAGAAGAGAGGTGTGGCGTGGAATAGAGTGAAGGAGCTAGATTTTCTTCGTTATTTTTTCACTAACGAAGCATGGAGAAGGTGGCTTAGACTTGGAGCATAAAAATAGAGATGGAAGGCTAGCTTCCTGACGCCAGTTCAACGAGAATATCGACGCCAAGTCACAGTTAAGCTATTTTTATCACTTTAAGGTTGTAATTTCTTTTCGAATTATTGTGTTATTGGTGTTGATTTGATTGGGTTTCGGGATGAATGATCTTAATACGTTATTTTGATTATTTTATTTCGAACCTAATGCTAAAACATTTAATGTAATTCACAATCATTACTTTTGATGTTTGTGAGTAGCATCTAATGATCGTTAATCGTTAGGAACAATATAAATTAGGCTAGATAACCTAAACTTGTAAGGTTACTGCCTATATTGATCGTTTTCCAATTCATAATGTGATTGCTGAATTGAATCTAGAGATCGTACCCTAGGATATTCGATAGCTAGGTTTAATTAACAATCACATCTTGATTAAACATGAACTAATGGAAAACCAGGATTAATAAAGCATTCTATTAGTCCCAAATCAATAGTCCGGAGAGGGTTGTAAAGATGTTAGGAAGATGGAATATGCTTGATCGTGTTTAGGTCGAGATTAACCTTAAAACCGGACCTTACTTATATTCAACACTTTTCCCATTTGCGGTTAGTTGTTTTAATTTTTTTTGATGGTTTACTTTTACTTTACTTTCTAAATTGTTTAAAAATACAATTTAGTGTATTTTTTCCTTGCATTAATTAATTTTGTTACGAAATTTAACTGAACATTCCTTATGGATTCAATCCTGACTCATGATAACTATAAATTTTAGTGTGCAGAGTTAGATAAATTTTACAGTGCACTTGACACACACTGTCAAATGTAGAACCAGCTCTATAATTAGTGGTTAATCAGTTATGGGTAAGTGACGCAAAACTAGCTCTGTAACTACAGATGTATAGTAGTTAACCAAGTGCGGGTAAGCTATGTTGAACCAACTCTGTACCTAGTGGTTAACTAGACATGGGTAAATAAAACAAAACCAGCTTCGTGACCTTATGCCTAAGGCTAACATATGGCAAAAAAGTTAGTGGTGGGCTATGTCATGCAAGACGTTCATGGAAATAACAATGCCATCATTATTTACTTTAAAAGTAACTTAAGAAATTTGATTTCAGAAAGCATATATGTTTTGTATTGGTGTTACATCATAAGAAATGAAAAAAAATTGTTTTAGGAGATTCAAATTGTTAAATATAGTTTGCATAGAAAGGTTGACACTCACTTAGCTCATTTAGCTCACACTTAACCTTTTGTTTTCTAGACAAAACCTCCCAAGTGAACGCTTAGGTGCTTCAGTAGTAGGGACTCCACCTCACGAGTAGTCAACTTTGTCACGTGCTACTATGTAGGCATTTTTCCTTGTAAATATTTTTGGGAACTATTGCATATCTTTAAACATGTTTTGGAATGTACAGTTGTGTAAAGAATGGATTTATATAAATTTTTTAAATGAAATGCATGAATATGTTTTAGTGTTTTAAAATCAATTGATTTGATTATTGAGATTACTTATGAGTGTACTTGAAGTCCAAAATTTGTAGTGGAGACTTTGATATGAATATCAAAGAGTTTTAAACTTTTACAGGAACTTTGAACATTTTGGGAATGTCAAAATGTAGTTGTTATACTGTCGAAATTTTTAATGAAATGTTTTTAAAAAATCCAACGCTTATATTTATGAATGTTGAGCTAAAAGCTTTTCGATAAAAAGAGCATTAGGCTTAGCTCCACAAGAACTTTCCACTTAGATCAAATATCGACTGGAGGGTCATTATGGGGTGCCAAGTAGTTTGCCTAGTCATTTTAGAAGAGGGGTCTGTCATTTTTAAATTGATCAATTATGTCCTTATTATCTTTCAATTAATGGCTTATTTACAGGCTACTAAATTGCCATATGGAGAAAAGGGTGGAAGAAAACACTCATCATAGACCCAGGTTAAAGGTAGAAGGTAGAGTATGTCAAGCAAATGATGTTAAACAAGGGCTATATGGGAGGCAACCTAAGAATTGGGATTTTTTATTTTCCTTCTATTTTATTGGTACTTTTTTTATATTTTTTATGTTTATTTTGTAGGCAGTGCATTGATGGATCTTTATGGCATATAGTGTCTCTAAATTCTATCACCCTTATAGTCACTGCCTCAATCTGTATAAGTCTTCTTGCTCTAATTTTTTCATTATTGTTATTTATTTTAATTTGTATTGTTTTGCTTCTCACATTGAGAACAATGTGTTGTTCAAGTATGGGAAAGAGGATGCTTTGACATGTCATTTATATGTGAAATTGGCATTTTTATTATGTTAGTTTTGGTTAGACTGGCATTGTGTGAGCAATTTGATGCATGATGTATGCATTGTGTGAATGTATCAATGACATGAATTGAATGAAATTAGTTTAGCTTAAAACATGGTCATTTAAATTGTAAAGGCATAGTAACTTGTGAATTTTGTGTTTTAGGTATCTTTGGGATGAATTTACATGTTAATTAGGATATGACACCAACACTAATTTTTTCATGTTAGGAAATTTTTTTATCCATTTATAATTACACTCATTTAAATTGGTTAACGTCATTAATACCCATTCATAAGAGTAATTAACTAAGAAGAAATGAAGTAGGCTAAGAAACTAAACGAATAAAATGTCAAATAAAATTACTACTTTGTTGGCTCTTTTTAAGAAAATTAGGTTAAGACTAGAGTTGATAACCAATTTATAGTTAAGTAACTGAGGGCATTCATGACAAAATGTTTATCTTTGCATCAAAAGGCTATAATGACACTCCAATCAAGCTAAATATAAAATATGATCTAGTTGTGTAATCAAGGGACATTGATGACAAAGTTTTTGTCTTCGTACTAAAAGATTAGGTTATCATTAAAGAAAATTTTAAAAATGGTGCTTAAGATAAATAAAACCTATTAATCTTTTAAAAATAGCAAGAATTTTCATGAAAGGTTACTTAGCGATATTTTGCCTTTTTAATTGTTAGTGATATTTTTCCTTTTTAATCAATCAATGATAATAAATGCATACTTACAAGTGCCATAGGTGTATGATTTTGATTGATATGTTTATTGAAATCAAAGCATTTAAACACGAAAGGAATAAGTTAGTATGTTAGAACTTTTTGAGTGATTGATGTTTGAGGTTAAGTTAATTCCATCAAATTTGATGCCATTGTACCATTATTCCATTTTATATGATTTTGTGTTTTTAGTTTTTTTTTAAGGCCAAGCAAAGCGTTAAGCATGGGGATGTTGACATGTGTAGATTATAATAAGTTTTTAGGTATTTTAGTGTGTTTTAAAGTGTTTTCTTAGATGCGTTTAGGACTTAGAATAGTGTTTTGTTAGTGTTTCAATTATTTGAGTTGTTTGGACCAAGAATTTAACCTCAATTTTATGTTTCAAGAAGTGCCTGATGTGTTTATGAGTGTATGAAAACAGGAAATTAAAGAAAAGAGAAGAATTGGAAGTATGAAATATTGTAGGTTATGATCATGACAAATGTGACAGAGAGCAATTTCCAGCAAATTTTAACTTTTCCAGCATGTAAGTATTTTTGTAATTTTGACATTCCTCCATTATTTTTGGAACTAAATTGAGGAAACCCTAGAAAGGACTTTAGAATCCTCAAGAAGAATTAAAGAACAAGAAAAACAAGAAAAAATGCAGTAGCCACCAGATCAATAAAAGATCAAGAGGAGACAACAAAAGAGCTTCTGAGAATTCCAAATTTCTAGATGAAGACTCCAACTTGTTTTTCTTTCTTTTTCCTTTATTTATTTCATTTTCTTGGATGTTTATTTGAATTGCCAAGATGTTTGACATGATTAAGAGTTTTTGTATCCATATTTCTTGAACTTTTTTGTTGAAATTTAATTTTTTACTTGGATACATCTATGAATGTTTGCGATAATTATTATGCTTATACTTTGTAATAAATAGAGAGAGTGAATCACATTATCTGTGTTAAGGTGCACAATGAGAGTTGGTAGATTAATAGACGTGTAATTATTAGATTAATTAACAATTAAAGTGAGATATTAATTGTGAAATTAATTATCCTTAGGATTGACTGAGATCTAATTAAATAGTTAGGAGTAGCTTTGTGAATTGAGGTATTACAATTCTATAAGTATCAAATTTAATTAGGTTTACTTAACTAGATCTCGAGAGAGGGTACTAAAAACTTTAGGATATCTAGGTTTGAGCATAAATTGAATCAACAAGATAAAGGGAAAACAAAACAAGGATAGAATAATTCCTAAGTCTTAAACTTTGATCAAACTTATTTTATTGGCAAATCAATTCTTTACTTGTTTTGTTTTATAAGTTTTCTTAATTTCAATTATTTTTTAATTCAAATCAATCTTTAGTACCTTAGACAAATTTATATTCAAGTTTTTAAGTGTCTATTAGTGTTTGTGGGAACGATATCTTTGATACTACCAGTTATGATCTGTATACTTAAGGTATTGAAAGTTTTCATTATAAAACTTATTATCAGGAATCAAAGATAAAGGGCTAGAATAAAGTTGAAGGAAGGAAATGGAAGAAAGGAAAAATTAAAAATGATACGTACAAAAAGAGAAGAAATGTGTAGAAATCCTAGTGGGAAAAAAGTATAGGAATCAAGAATGCAAGGAGAAAGAGGAGAAAGGAACAAGGTGACTCAAAAGAAGAAGAAGGTATTTGAATAGAAACTAAAAGACAATACTATAAAGCATTAATAAAAGCACTAGGGGAAAAAAAACTCAAGATCATAAGGAATAACAGCATAAGAAAATGAAGTAATAACTTAAAGAAAAGGAGAAGAAAATAGAAAATATAGAGAAAGAATAAAGAAGATAAGAACCAAATGGGAAGCCGTGATAAAATATAAACAAGAGGTCAATAAACCACTATGTAAAGCATGCAACGCTTAAACAAAATGTAGAGCTTCAGTCAATAGATAAGAAAAATTAAATGATGTGGATGTATATATATATTACTTCATTTTATATATTTCAAATGCTATTAGATAGTTTCGTATACAATTAAAAGTAAACTTTTGTCTTAGACTCACATGGTTAACCATTATAGAGAATAATTTTTTATTTAAATTTTGATATAAAAATCTTACTTTGGAAATTTTAGAATTAAAAAAATATTAAATTAATTCTATTAAAATCATTCACAATAAGTACCTTTATGATGTCACTTCCTTATAATAACACTTTATATAGTAAATAATTATATGGAAAGAACTTATCAAGCAATTAGCCAAATTTGTCTTCATATTAAAAAAGACAATGCATACCGTTCGGTTAATATTACTCCTTTTTAGTATAGATATGAGACATTATTTGATTAAGTGTCATAACTTTTAGTAAAGTTTTCATACAACATTAATAATTTTGACAAAAAACTTACATAGAGAAATTTTGATTTTTAATTTATATGAGATTTCTAAATTTTTAAATTGAACTATAATGATGTCACGTGAAATGTCCCAAGACATAAGAATGCATTAGTGAATTTATCATATTTTATATACAGTCAACAAATTTCATCCTGTGAAATCTTGTTAAATATTGTTACTGTATTATATAAATGAAAAATTCATAGTAACATTAGTAAGATATGACAATTTGGAAGGAATATAATATCCATTTGTTTTAAATGATGAAGTTTATACATTAATAACTTATATTAAAGTAAACATACTTTGTTTCCTTCTTTAAAGCAACTTTCCTATATTTAAAATAATGCAATTTTTAATAGGTCAAACAAACTAAAATAACATTGTTTAATTGCATCCTTTATTAATAAAACAATTATGTTATGACTCCACATGTGAACTATATCCATCGATCATATTTTAACTTTTTACAACTTTGACCAGATGATAAAAACTTTGACCAGAAGAATAGTGATGCCGCATAATTCCAGTTTAATAAATATAAATAGTACCAATAATAGATATGGTAGCTCACACCAATCTAAAGGATTCTTTTTCACTTTTTCTACTTTCCACTTGGCCTCTTGTATCATACACCTCAATTTCCCTCATTAATCCAATGCTTATTATCCATAAGAAAGTTACCTCCATAGTCAAGGACAATTATGTTATATAAGTTGTCACTTTCTTAATGGAATTCTTCTATTGCAATTATCTTTTCTCTAAAGATTACATTTTCACTTCATTCATGGTTTTATTTTCTTTCATTTTTTATTATTTTGGTGATTTGTTGGATTCGATTCATAGTTGCATGAAACTAAAATAAAAAAGAAACTACATATGAATTCTTATATTAAAATTTTGATTCATTGTAACCTTTTTATATAGATGAGTAATTGAAAAAGGACTTCCACATACTCTTTTCACTATATAATTAATTTAGAGTTTTTTTCCCTTTAATAATAAGAAAATTTTGTTGAAATATTTTGAATAAAATTATAAAATTATTAAAGTTGATACCTTTATTCCATTCAAGTTCTTATAGAAAATATGGTTAAGTAGTAAGGAGACTTCTTCTATCATAACAAGTGAAAAAGGCTTAAGATAGTTCGTCTTTCCATTGAAAGTGATCTCCTCCTATTGAATGATGTGGATATAAAATTAGTAATAAACATTATGTAATCTCTAAAAATCTTTATAAACATGTCTCATCGTATAAGCATCACAAGTAAAAGCTGCTTATTTGTATAGGAGAAGCAAGAATCACTGACCAATTATACCTATCCATAAGTCTTAAGGGGAGACAACTCTATACAAATACCTAAGATAACATATAAGAACCAAAAGATTTTTGACTTAGGATTTTTAAACTCTCTTCTTTCTAAAGTAGAGAAGAATTAGTGGTTTAATGAATAGATTCCCTTATTATATATGAAGACTTTAGTTGATAATATCTATTCTTAACAACTTGTATACTTATTTGAGCTCACGCATATCTCTCCCTTTTCACCTGATAAATTATATTGAAAAAATCCTTAAGAGCTTTCACTGGATGGGTTAACACAATTACTTAAGACATGCAAAAATCAAGTGATCATATTTCTATCAATCTAAGGAGAATGGTAACTTTGATATTGTTTTCATCAAAACCATAAACAAAATGTTATTAACCAAAAAGATATAGAAGCTACTCACTAGCTAGAAGACCTTATAGGTACTATAGATGAATATAGAATAATTTAAAGAGTAAAGTTTTTAAAAAAATCTAACTAAGATTAGGCACATCATAGGCTCTTTATCAAATCCTTAAATTAAGATGTTATATGAGCAATATAATGAAGAACATAATGATGAATGAAAAACCACTTGGTTTTAATTTGATAATTAGTTTATTCAAGGTCCCTTTACAAACTTTCTAGCTTTCAAATGCATTTTACCTAATGATCTAAGATTCGAGGTGATTACTCAAGGAAGCAACTATAATTGTAGACTTAAAAGATTCTTAAATTACATAAATAACTTACCCATGTAAAATCAAAATTTTGAACTCGAAAATATTACTTTAGATATAAGATAAAAATGATGAATTTTAACTAACAAATCTTACATGGATTTATTCCGAACAACTTTCTAGGAGCTCTCTTCTATTTGTTACTGAATTTTTTTAATTCTAAAAAAAACTTTCTTGAGGCTCTTTTTAACTCAGTTATCTTGGTTCAAGTTGACGATTTCATTGTGCTATTGTTAACCACATATAAAAAGTTAGGCACAATGGAGTAATACAAAGGGAACTCCTTCCTCAACCTAAGTTGCAAGTTTTATGACCAAGGTGGTGGATATCTAAGCCAAAATTTCTTTAAATGAATATTTTCCAAATATTTATAGATAAAAATTCATTACTTATACAATAAATTGAGAGAAGGATAAATGGAAAAATATCTTGTAGTGGGCTAAAAGTAAGCTACCATAATAAATAAGACCTTGGTATCTTCATTTAAAGAATAATATTGATCATAGCAATAGCTAAGTTACGAGGGAATGATCTCATACTTCTTCAGTAAAAACAAAATAGCTAGCTAATTACAAAGGCCATTTGTTTTTCATACTAGTTGAGTGTGATGTTATTACCGCTAGTTAAGAAGATTTCCTTTACATAGTGAAAAATTCTTTGTTGGAAGTCAGATCTTCCTGTTTTAAGCTTTTGAATGTTTTGGAATTCTTTTCATTCCATATCCAATATACTAGGCAAAATCATTTTTCATGTCATCCTTCCTCATTCTTGGAGGTTTCAATAGCCATTGTGTTAGCTGCTACTAGGTTGAAGGTGGTTCAAGGGCTGCACACATCTTTCCATTGTGCTTCTCCAAGTTGGCTTTGAGTAGCTACAATCAAAGAACAAATAATCAACTATTTCTATTCCCCCTTCACACAGTTTGCACCTGTTGTCAATAGTGGAGTTGGTTAACTTGTGAAGCCTGTCAAGTGTAGGTAGTTTCCCTTTCAAAGCTAGCCAGGTTGTGTAGGATATCTTGGGGGAAGCAAGGAACTCCATACTAAGTTATGCCATGGAATGATATGGCTTTTGGGCCTGAGCAAATTTTTGTAAGAGTTGCCTGTGAATACGCTACTGGAATTCAGTTTCCATTTTATTTTGTCTTCTATGGAAGGGTTACAATTTAGAAAGACAGTAACATAAAAACTTTTTTAAATGAAGTAAAAGACATGAAAGCATTTAAATCAACACACTCATTTGAATAAGATAGACTATTCTTTTCAAAGGCATCTCTAATTGAATTAGTCTAAACATGACTATTAGGTGAAATATTTGTTAGTCTCTTGAATCATTTCTTAGTTATTCTTAACTTGTTTTATAACCCAAGCTTTTATCAGCTTGGAGATAGCCCAAGGTTGTTTGTAGTTTTGCTTTTTTT
Source organism: Erythroxylum suave (assembly GCA_027563595.1). Taxonomy (NCBI): domain Eukaryota; kingdom Viridiplantae; phylum Streptophyta; class Magnoliopsida; order Malpighiales; family Erythroxylaceae; genus Erythroxylum; species Erythroxylum suave. The sequence goes on from JAOSBN010000009.1 coordinate 4,379,536, forward strand.
GTTCTTTGGTTGTTTTGTGTTACCGTAATTTACTTCTTAATCTCGATTGCGTTGTTTATATTATTGCTCTAGACATTATATATTCTTGAGATAGGAAAAAACAATTTTAACAATGGCGAAGGTATATAGTGAAATGGTTTGTTTAATTTATAGTTACATGTAGGATATATCCGATAACTTGTTACACGTGAAGGGATATACGTGGTGTTTAACTGAACATATCTCTAATTAGCATCAAATAACAATAAATATACAAAAATTTTAAATTCTAGTTTACGTAATCCCCTTGTATATTAATAAAATGCATATGTTGGTGGTCACCAAATATTAATAATTGCATTAAAATCATTGCATATATTGGTATGGAGTAGATGGATGTGCTTGTTCAGTTGGTCTGTATCAACATTGGCTTTCAATAAAGTAACATTGAGTAAAGCCGATAAGTGGTGTCTTTGCCTTTGAACTCCCCGTGAATTTAGAATACAAAATATGTTAACAGTGTTCAATTTTTTTGCTAATTCTTGTGATAGTTTTGATAGAAACATTAGATAATTAACATAGTTCTAGTATAATATTATAAAATTAGTTTCTAATGTATAAAACTATAGAACTATTGTATGTAGCTCTTAATTGTTAATTATGGTAAGTAGAAGACAGTTTTAATTTATATTGTGTCTACTTAGTTCATAGATTTAACAGTAGATATCAATTTTACATTAGAAGTCAATTTTATCCTTTATATAAATATTGTATATATTATTATAAAAGTGTATATACATTAATTTTCTGCTTCAGTCCATATAATGATTTTTAATCTGTTAATATAATAAAACAGTTAGTTGGAACGGTTAGTATAGTAGCTAATCCCAGTGAAGGAAGATAAAAATAACCCAATTAGAATGGGCAACAAACGCTAGTCTTTTGAATTAATTCATATAGTCACGCCTGTATTGTCGACTCATCCAACTTCTTATCGTACTCAAAGAGCTTGCCTTGTAGGAATAAGAACTAACAGACGAAAAATGCTGGTTGCTTCTCCGTGTACGTAGGGACCTATTAGCTGTGTTTCACAGCCTTGCAAACTGCAACCAGGGCTACGTACAGATGAATACTACTGTAAAAGGAAACTAAAAGGAAGTTCCAATGATATTTGAGTGTCCATGGACTCATTCAGAAAGAATACCGGTGACTCAGTATTGAGACATTCCTGTCACAATTGTATTCTTTAATCAGTGGGTATAAAGTACCTTTAACTAATGAAACATTAATATTGATTGCTATTGGGGTTTCTTCAACATCTTCATAGAATGGAAAAAAAATTATTACTTCTATAAAAAAAGATAAGTCTTATAAAAACATTTAAAGTAACATTTACATTAAATTTATTTAGAAGATCAATCTTATAACTGATAAGTCATTCATGCTTTTCTAATTTGGAATGGACTATCTTAGTTATGCAAAAGATTGAATCTCTTTTTTTTAAAAATTTCTTTTGAATATGTACTCAACTCCATTCAATATGGACTTACTACAATAAATAAGGTTATTGACGACGAAAATAAATGTCGCTAAATATTAAAGCATTGTCGCAAATACTAATTTGTGACGAAAAATAATTGTCAGCCCAATTGTTGCTGAGTTGGCGATGCTTTAGGGAAATTGTCGCAAAAAGGTTTTTTCGGCAGAAGAAATTTGTCGGGAAAAAAAACCAATGGGAATAAAGAACGTCATTCATAGGGTTTTGTGACGTTTTCATTTCGTAGCTAAACGTTTTTTCCTACTAAACTGTAGTTGCAGGTAATTATTTTTAGTGACGATTTCTTTTTGGTAGCAGAATAATTTTAGCTACTAATTTTTATTGTAAGTAATGTTTTTAGATACGTTCCTGCAAACGTAGATAACAACATTTTGTACTGATTTCTTTTTGGTAGCAAACAGTTTTTAGTGAAGATTATGTTTTTGTAGCAGAATAGTTTTAGCTACTAATTTGTTGTTGTAGGTAAATGTTTTTAGACACGTTTTTGTAAATGTAGGTAATAACTTTTTGTGCCAATTTTTTTGGTAGCTAATATTATTTAGTGACAAAATTTTATTTTTAAATTTAAATGTTATTATAATTGTTTAAAAAATTATTTTAATTTATTACAATTTTTGAAATAATTTGAAATATAAAAATAATCATTTTATAATTAATGTTGGTGACATATTTTTAAAATAATAATAAATTGAAATAAAATAAACATATAAAATGGAATGTATTTTATATGAAAAATATTTACACATCATTTACAAACAGGTTTAGGGTATACCCAAGATCTTTGATATAGTCCGATCATATACCAAAAATATTGTTGCAAATGTCATCGACATTGGGCTGATTTCCCTCAGGCAATGACATCTGCAACAACTCCTGAAGCTTGTCCTATAATTTAAAGTAGAAAATCGTGTTAATTAAAAAAATTAACACTTACTATTTCATAGAAAATAAATTATAACATTAATTTATTTGTACTTACATAATTATTTTGTGCCTCTTTAGACATCCAACCTTGACCTCCCTTATAGTGTATGTGCTTGTACAATATGATGCTATCACACTTGTGTCCTTGGAGTTGTGTTTGGCTCTATTATATGAATTTAAAAAGTTATAAACAATTAGAATTTAGTGCATTAAGAAATAGAATAATAAATTTAAAAAGTTACACTTTCAAATTTAATAAGTTATAAAATTCATCTTCTTATAATGAATACAAACTTGCCACCTAGTTTGTATATCAGTGTTAACTAACTCACCATCCTAATTTATTACTATTATGATCCCATATTTCTTTGGAACCACTTGCGTTAGACTGACTTACTTACTATCTGAAATAAGATAAAGGTACTTTATTATCATAATGTGTTAGTACTTCCATTATTAGAGGATATAGCCTACATTCTACTTGTATAGTTAAATTGGCACCTTCTTTAAGCAAAATCCAATGCATGCACGTATAAAATGCCTGTAATTGTCCACTTAGTGGCATTCTTGTGCTTCCTTAACATATGAATTAATTTATCTTCCTGATTAGAAGTGAACTATGCTAAACTAATCATTGGAAAAGTCTTCATATTTCAAGTTAGAGGGTAGTGGTTTTAACTCCAAATTAGGTACTTGCATGTCAAAAGGTAATAACCTCTAGTACGATTCAGGTACTTATATAAAAGCAAGTTTATTTCTCTTAAGAGCTAGTTTCAAAGAATGTGAGGTAGCTAACATCACAATTATCTCATCTCCTAACTCAACATTGTTAGTAACTTCTAGCTTTAGATGCTTAATTAAAACTACTTATTTTGTCCTTAATAATTCAACTTAAAAACTTCCTAAACTAAAGTATTAACCATATTAATAGAAAGAAATAAAATGATCATGTTAAGGATGTTTCATGTAAAAAAATACTAAATTAAATCACTTCCCCCATCAAATTCCATTATGAGGATGCCCTCACAAGCATCTATCTTAGTTTGGGTAGTGTTAAGGAATGGTCTCCTTAATAAGATAGGTTTGGCCCTAAAGGAAATATCATCATCTATATCTACTAGATAAAAATCTAAAGGAAACATTAATTCACTCATCTGCACTGGGAAACCCTCAACCACACTATCTAGGTAAGCATTAACACAATTAGCTAAAGAAGAATAAATAGAACAAGGCATAACATTGATCGATGCTCCTAAATCTAGCATGACTATCTTATTTATAGTGTTACCAATCCTACACGGAATATTTAATGTAAGTTGATCCTTACACTTTTGTGGTAATTTCTTTTAAAGATTGTATAAACATTCTCACCTATCATAATGTTCTTATTACCTGTTGACTTTCTCTTATTGGTAAATTTCTTTTAAAATACTGCATAAACATTCTCACGCATCATGCCCTTCTCATTACCTTTCAGCTTGCTCTTATTGGCATATGATTTCTTAAGGAAATTTGCATACCTTGGAACCTACTTAATTGCATTTATAAAAGGTATATTTACTTGCAAAATTTTGAAAACTTTCCAAGCTCCCCTTATCCTTTTCCTCCTTGTTTTACATCGCTAACCTACTTAGAAAAGGTGGGGTTTAGTCTTAACCACATTATGAGATTTAGAATTTAACCTTCAAATAGTTATGGGATGTCCTTCTTCTTTTATCTCCTTCTCAATGGGCTGCTCTTAGGATCCTTAAGCTTCCAACCAATATTTAAGGTTGTCATGTTGATGTTTTTTAACTTTACTTCAAGTTGGGATGACAATTTTCCTCCTCTTTGAGGTTCTAAGACGTTAATAGAAAATTATCATTTGATTCACCTAGTTCTTTAAACTCTAAATGTTAGACCTTGTTTCTTAAAGTTAAGATCTTATCTCCTACTGAAACTATTTTACTTCCTGTTGGAATTGCAAAATATTAACAGTAAGATATTTAACCATACCTTCCAATGACATACCTGAGTTAGATGAGGAAGCTAATGGCTTAGGTTAAAATTGATATGCAGCTTACGACCTATTTGGGAAGTAGTTATATTGCTTATTTCCCCCATAAATCTAGTTTGTTTGATCTCTCTAACTTAGGTTATAGGTATGGGAATATGGATTGTACTATTAGGAAAAGTTTCCTCCTACAACATTAATGTGCAACATATTTCCCTAAAGCTAGTCAACCATTTATCAGATGATTCATATTTGAATATATCCCATAAGCTTTCACCCGGGTTACCTTAAAGCAATGTGTTTAACAAAATATTTTAGTTCATCTAAATGATGTTTAATGGTTGAATTATTTACCTCATTCACTTTACGAACATCATTCCAAATGCTAAATTTTTATGAGTTTGTCAATAAATATATTAAATTTCTTTCCTACTTGGGAGTCCTTTTACCTGATGCTCAACCATTTTCTCATATATCGAACTCCTATCCATCAGAAATAATCCTTTATAGAAATATTAGAGAAGGAGTTGCTTTGTGAGATTATGATCAGGACAACTGACACATAACATCTTGAAGCACTTCAATGCTCCTAAAGGGATTATCTATGATGTTGCTCCATTCCACAAATTTCTTTTCTCATGCTTGTTGTCTTAAATACTAGAAAATAATTCTCCAAAAATAGCCCTTTCATTTTAGACCATGTGGTAGCACTTGTTGTAGATCAATCTAAAGGCAATCTTTTGTTGATCCTTTTAGTAAAAATTGAAAAACTTGCTCTTTTGTCATGCCCGAAGGTTTCATACTAAGAAAAACCACTTAGAGCTCTTTAAGATGCTTATGAGCATCCTCACTTGCAAGATTATAAAATTAGGCAAAATATGTATCAGAAAAAGCTTAAGCTCAAAAGTAGTATGCTCAACAAAATTTAGGAAAGTAATGTATAGAGGTCTTAGGTTCAAGTATGGCACAACCAAGTCCCTTATAGTTCTAGGAATGGCTACAGCTTCCTCAAAATAAATTCATTGTTATATTCCTTGAGTTGTTTTGCTCTCCTTACACAATCTTCTCAATATTCTTTCATTCTCTTAATCAAATTGTAAAGGATCTAGACAAGGAGACCTAGTCACTATGATACACAAACACTAACAAACATAAAAACAACCCCAAAACAAATAGACAAAATTAATTATAAAAAATAAAAAACACTATTAATATAAAATACAAAAAACTAAATCAACTCCCGAATAATATTGCCAAATTAAGATTTAAGTCAAACACACAAAAAATTAAAACCTAAATGTACTCAGTGATACTTATAGTAAATTGTGAGAAAAGGATCACATCCACAAAGAGTGCATGGTTAAGTTTTCCAACAAACTAATATGCTCAATAAGGTTAGAGGTTTGGATAAATTGAATTCATTCATTTAAATGAAATTAAACTACAAAAGACAAATTAAATCAAAAAAGAAAATTCACAAGAAGTAATTGCTTAGCCTTTATTTTGTTAAAGGACAACACGTAGCCCTTTGGATGAATTTTGCGAGCGTGCCAGGAAATTAAAGTGTTTCCAAACTAAA
>JAOSBN010000009.1:4394611-4408230 GCA_027563595.1 Erythroxylum suave
ATTTGAGGTTTCTTTCGTGGTGAGGAATCCCTCCCTCGTGAGATGCACGTCCAGATGTCACGTAGGACGTCGAGCACACGACTCATCGGGGAAGGGTTCCAACAGTTAATATTAACAACAATATGGGAAGGGTTAATATTAATAATAATAAGGGACTTAGCATTTACATCTAAGCTAAATGATATTTCATTTTCTGCTTCAAGCTCCTTCTCAACTTCTTCTTCACAAGGAATCCCTTGAGTAGTCCTTGAAAAATTCTCAAGTTCCTTTCTACTTTGTAAGGTCTTTGCATTAACATCCCTTGGGTATACCTCAAGTTGAGATGGTTGCATCTCTATACTTTATGATGCTGGGTCATTAATAGCTTCTGCCAGCTGACCCATCTGGTTTGTCAAGTTCTGGATTCTAGAACTTTTTTCCTGATGGAATTACATCTCTTCCTGTTGAAATGCAAAGTATTGGCAACACAAACATTAACTAATTCTTTTAGAGATGTACTTGAGTTTGTTTCCTCTCCAAATCTTGGACTTTAAACCCTATATCTTGTGAAAATTGCCTTATATCCTGCTAGAACTGATGTACACTCCGTTGAAGTTGAATATTATTAGTAGTCATAATATTAGGTAATTCTTCTAGAGATGTACCTAAGTTGAAATAAGGTGCTTCTGGTGTATGTGAGAATTGCTATTCATACAAAATCTTATCTAGGTAGTAGTCTCGTTGGTTATCCCATCCTTAAGTTAAGTTTGGTTGATCACTCCAAGCTTGCTCATAGGATTGGGGATATGGGCTGTAGCTAAAAATGAAATAGTCTTATAGAGACATGCTCCCTTTTGCAGTGTCTCTCTTTTCTTTTAAACAAATGCAATCAAACATTAAAAGATTAAGAAATAAATCTAAAAAAAAATGATAAACAAATATATACAATACACCAATTAAAATCAAGAACAAAAACTAAGTACCACGCTTCCTGACAATGATGCCAAAATTGAGGTAGTGATAAGTGTGAATTGCATCATGTTGTAGGGCTTAGTTTGTCAATTATTTAAGTGAGCTTAGTTTGTCAATTATTTAAGTGTTAATATAATTGTTTAGTATGTGTTTATGTTAGAATTGTATTATTTTGTTAATTAATTGTGTTTAAGTGATTTTTATGGGTTAGTCAAGTCTTTGAGCTTAACTAGTATGTTTTTGAGGTACCTTGATGTATTTGTTAGTGTTTTAGGGTCAACATCGAAGAACAAAGAAGTTTTGAAGACACTGGGGCCAAGTTAACGGCCCATGATTCTAGCACAATAGGCCACAATCGTGATAGAAGCCTAAGACACTACCCATGATCATGATAGAAGGGTCATATGTGTCCCACGATCATGGCATGCAGGGGCATGATCATAGTCTATATCAGGTAGACACGCAGATAATCAAAAAATTCAAGTTTTGAGGGTGTTTTTAAACCTTTCAGACCCTAGAAAACCTTAGGACTACCCAAAACACAAAAAGGTATAAAAGAACAAGACAACGGAGATGAGGAGCTTTTACGTTAGCCACCATTGAGAAACTTAGAGAGAGTTCATTGAGAGATTGAGAAAGAGAAGAAGGAAGAGAAACATGGAGAAGAAGCCTACGCGAAGTACTTCCTAGAACAGGAGGTTTCCCGACGTTGCTGTCTCTATCATCCATTCCAATTTCATCTCTGGTTAATGTTCCATTTTATTATTATATAGAATTGGGATAGCTGTTGATGATAGGATCATATAAATGTTGAGAATGTCTAAATTCATCTTTAGGAAATTTTATCTTTGATTTAATGAAATTTGATTGTTTTTTATTTTACTAGATTTATTGTGATTTAATTTATGCACTTCTATAACTCGGTGATAAACTAAAAGGGTGAATCGAGTGAAAAATTATTAAATTGGGATAACGAGAGTTAGGTAATTTGATACAATGATAATTAAATTAAATCAGTAAATTGTGCCAAGAGAGATCTTGCATAGGTTCTCGATAATTTTGGACAATGTTAGATCTAATTAGGGTTTTGTATAGATTGTTAATCGAGGCATTGCAATTCCCACATTCTAATTAGGGTTTATAAATTAAGGTTAATGGTTAGAACTTGAGAGAGAGTAATTAATGATAGGATCATCTAGTTATAGTAATCCAGTAGTTCATGAGTGATTATGTTAGCAATAAAGATGGATAAAATTCCCCTTTCTCTTAATTGGTAGTTCTTTAGATTAATTCTTGATTGGGTGTTGCAATTGCTATTTTGTTAATATTCTCGTAATTGATTTTTGAATTGAATTATCTGATTAAATTACATTCCTATTTTAGTTTCGTTACATTTCGAATATTGCATTTTGTTTTGGCCTTAGATTTTAGGATTAGATTAACCCTCCTCATAGGATCAACACCTTAGCTACTACGTAAATGACCCATGCACTTATGGAATATCAAAGTTAAAAATCAAAATTTACACATAGCAAAAAACTGTGATCAAGTTTTTGGCGGCGTTGCTGGTGAGGCAATTAGTTTAATTTTTTGGTCTAAGGTTTTTTTCACTATATTTTGTTTAAAAAAAATAAAAAAGTTTGGAGGGCAATGTAGAGACCCATCAAGACATCTTAGAATGATAAATGAGACATCTGAAGAGCTAGATACCAAGAAGAATTGGAACGAACTTTGATGGAAGATAGATATTATAGGGAGAAAGGAAATTTTGTGAACTACAATGAGACACAGTATGGTTAGGGAACTAGTGATCCTTATTGGAACATGTATACTTTGGGGGGACAGAACCACCTAGATTTCTATTGGCCTAACAATGAAAGTACTCACATGGGACATCAAGACTTATTTGATTTTCAGTAAGATGAATCTATTTCATGGGATTCCAAATTGGACAAAATCATTAATAAACTAACATACATGGAAGAGAACCTAAAGAGGATGTTTTCCAGCTAGGAGGAAAGTCAAAAAAGATTGGAAGAAAAATTTGATTAAGTAACAAAAAATCATGTCGTTTCTATTCACAACCTGGAGATTCAAGTAAGACAATTTTCTCGTAAAATTTGTAAGAGAAATGTGGAAGACTATCTGAGAAATATAGAATTACATCAACGAGAGCAATATGAGGCTATCGCACCTATGAGTGAGGGAGAGCTAGAAAGATTAGCGGAAAACCAAATTGAACCCCACCTTATTAAAGACCAAGAGACGAAGAAAGATATTGAAGAAAAGAATGCGAAACCTCCCTTTTATTCACTAGTTCTTGATATACCATATTTGAACATCGACAAATCTTTGGTAGATGTCCATGAAAAGAACCTTATCATTCAGATTAGTAATGACTAAGTGACATTCAACATGAATGATGTATTAAAGAATCTGAAGGAGAGTAGCTTATTGAGGATAATTGATATGTTTTGAATCTTCTTAAGAACAAAAGGACGAAGAACAAATGACAACAGACATTGAGTTTAAAGAAGCTATGATAATCTCTATTCATGAAGCAGAGGGGATGAAAGTGATTAAAGAAGAAAGAGAGCAACTTACCTTCTTACAGGACAAATGGTTGGATTCGATGGAAGAATCAGGGAGTTTTGTTATTCCCTATTTTATTGATAGTTTGTTAGTGAAAAGGAAAATATTGAAATAAATTGATTTTCTCAACTTTATCAATATTGTACTTCTAATCACTTTGCAATTTTTAGCTTACTTATAGGCTACAAAACTGATATTGAATGAAAAGAGAGGAAGCAAGCCACTCATAATTGATCCCGATTGAGTTTCCAAGGATAAAGCGTTGAGCTACTAATGTTAAAAGAAGCGTTGCATAGGAGGCAACCCATTTAATGTTCATTTGATGTTATTATCTTTGATTGTTAGATAGTTTGAATTCTGTAGTTAAGCTGTTTTGTTTCTAAATGAAATTAGGAAGGCAGAAGACTTTGTCGTGAATTTAATAATTGAAGAAGTCAGTAAAAGAGTGGTGAAAGGGCCATAAATAGTTAAGAAGTGATTTCGAAGAAATGGAGAAGAATAAAAGAAGAACAAAAATATAATTTTGGTGGAAAATTATAGGCCACGATCGTGGCCTACAGTTGGGTAAAAAGGGAACACAAGTTTTTAAGTTTATTTTTACCATTTTACCCTCCAACAACCTATTTATTCATTTCTAACTTCACTTTTTTCACTCACTTTCATTTTTACTTTATCTCTCTAAGCTTTAAACTTCCAAACACTCTCACCAGATTTCAAATTTCACTCATAAGTCAGCATGTCATGAATTAAGCAATCAGCCAGGCAGGATCATCATCGGGATGAATCCAAGTCTTAGGATGAGGGATAAGGAATAGAACAATGGACTTTAGAGCACCCTTCTAGATCTACACAGAGGACGAACGTATTCATTTTCAATCCCTTAATGCTAAACAAATTGAAGTCCCTAAATATTTTGATTTTGATACACTTGATGGGCTAGAACTACATGATAGGGTAGAGAACTTAGCAGAAAGAATTCAGTGGGCAAAATTCATACACCCAATTTCTTGTTTACCAGGAGCTCAATTTAAAATTCTTTACTTCCCTTTCCTATGAACCTAGAAACCCTAAAGAAATGTGGTTTATGATGTAGGGATGAACTTATGAGCTAAACATCGAAATTATGTGTGAGATGTGTGGGTTCCCTAAATCTTCTATTATCAATTAGCATGATGATTTTCATGCTTCTCGCTATTAGAATGAGCTCACTGATTTAGAGAAATTCGATGCCAAAAATGCCCATACCTACATCATAAGGACCCATAAACACTTGTTATTGCACAAATTCACGTGTCAACTAGTTTTTGATAAATCAAAAACCAACAAGTGTTCAACTAAAGAACTCTTTATGTTTTGGTGCATGGATCACAACATTCTAGTGTGCACCTCCACACATGTGCTGAATGCTATTGATGTGACTCTGCACAAAAGGAGCAACAATTTGGGTATGAGGTGCTTAGTGTCTACCATTACTAAGTATTATGATGTGGACTGTAGTGGTTTAACTGTCCATCTTTCAGACTTCCTAAATCATCATCATCTATGGCATGTTGAAATCCTTAAGTCCCATAACATGGAACTTCAGGATATCACTTAAAAGATGTATGCTAAAATCAGGGCTGGTCAGACGAGTTCGAGTACAGTGCTACCTCAGCAAGCAGAAGAGGACTCATGTTAGGCCCTGTTTCTGGAGTCTAACTCGTCAGTTAAACATGACCCCATTATGGAATCTCATTAGCCAACTTAGGCTCATCTTCATTCTCATAACATCCCAAAATTTCCATAATTGAACACTTGATATACGACAATCCATTCTTATATTTATATCCTCAACCCTTACCTTAAACAAAACATTTATTTTTATCTCTTATTTTCATATCAAACTAAGTACATTTCAATCTCCATTCAATCCTAAATGTATCATAGGTATGCACCGATAACTCCACAATATATATATGTACATGGTTTGGTACAATTGACATAACTTTCACTATGGATGTTAGATTAAGGTCATTCAAGAATGGTTTCAAAGAGGACTTTGAGTTCTACAATTTCTGTGAAGACCCTAAAGAGAGATTTTGCCATCTAAAGGGTGAAAATTGCACATTTATAAAACTATCTCGAGATTGTCCGCTTAGCGGACATACGTCCCTTCAAACGGACATGAACTAAGCTGGGACACTAAAATACCCAAGAAGGTCTGCCCAGCGACATCAAGTCCATCCAGCAAACATTTACTGATCAAATTCCATATTTCCAACTCCTAGAAGTTACTTATGACCCACATTATGCAATGAACCATATTATGCATATCTATTATTCCCAACTCATTTTCCTTCATTATCACTTCCATTTCAACTCAATATAATTTATAATCAATTCATAATCTATGTTTGGTCATTATCCCAAAAACATAACCTTTAAACTAATACACATTCATGATAAATTTATGCACATATTCAACCCTATTTATCATCTTCATTTCATCTCTAACTTATCATACTACTTCTTCCCATTTCAAGACACCATAGTAATTATGACACTACTTCTTCCCATTTCAAGACACCATATTACTCTTATGCTCTTAAAGCAAGTTAGAAAAGGCTATAAAATGTCCTGCTTGTATCCTATGCAGCATTACTACTTGTAACAATTATATCTTTCAAATCCAATCTCCAAAAATTACATACTTTATATCGTTAGAAAACTAAGAGGATAAAATAAAACTTCCAAGAAGACAACTGTTGGCCCCCAAATGATTTTTTAGTTAAGCGTGATTTAAATAATTATGAAGTTTGGATAAGTGAATTTTGGGAGTTAATTTTTTTATACTTAAGGTTAGAAGCACTAAGGCATTAAAGGAAGCGTAAGGTGGACTTCTCTCACCCATTAAGGGTAGAATGGGAAGAGGAAAATGTTGTCTTATAAATTAGAAGACCAAAAACGTAAATGAAGGAAAGAAGAAGAAAAAGAGAGAAAGAAGAAGAGAGGTTTCGGTGAAGTTGAGAAAGAATAGAGTTTTGGACTAGGTTACATTTTTTCTTAGTCTTAAAGAGAGAGTTTGAGGTTATTCAAGAAGGGAAAAAGAAAGAGGAAGGGAAGAGCTTTCCTTAGAGCCAAAAATCTCATTATTTGGTGAGGATTTAGGGTAAGTTGATTTTTTAAAAATCCTTTGGATTTTTGAAAGGGTTTTGTTTCATAAAGCTTAAGAAATGTATGGGTTTAGGAATTCTAGGATCAATTTTAGTGAATGTGCTTTATAGGTTCTCAAATTTGAATTCCTATTGAATGCGAATTTTGTCCTTTATGAAGGAAATCAAAGAGGGGTTCAAGAGAGGCAAGGGGAGCAAGAGGATAGACATCCTTAAGCCAATACCTAAACAAAGATTTTAGGTGGGTACATTTTTATAATAGAGTAAATAAGCCACTCATTGTTTATTTTTACAAATCAAGGAATCTAAATGGTTTCGATTGCATTATAGATGTTGCATTATTTGCTCTGGGTTGAATTGTGAAATTGTTATATGTTTGCTACATGAGTTGTGTTGATGGTTTATGAAAAGATTTTGAAAAGGATTATTTTGAAAAGGTACAAGTTTATGAAACCAGGTTTTCAGGAATGTTTCTTTGAAATATCTCATGTGCATGAAAAACAAGTTTTCAACAAGGTGCCATTTGGGTAAACTGTTTTCGATTCATGAATTACATGTTATGTGGGTTTGGTGTAATCCCTTCAAGAATGTCACGTGCACGTTGACCAAGAAAAAGGCTTCTCCCACCTGCCCGCAAATGGCATGGAGCTCCTTCATGGACTCCCTCATGTTTACGTCTACGTAAGACCCCTAAGGGGAATTGCGATAGTACGTCAAGTTTTACGACTACACAGGACCATTAAACGGAAATGTGTAGTTCGTCATGTTTATGGATTTACCCAAACCATTCTGATGTGTTTATGTGCTTTTGAAATGTTAGTAAGTTTGATGCATGCATGATTTATAATTGCTCATGAACTGTTTGATTGAGTAAAGGTTTTGAGAAATAAGTGTTTGGTGATTTTCCATGCGAAATTATTATGGTTTCCAAAATGTATAATGACAATGAGTTTTTGAAAATATTTTTTCTCATTTCTCGATTATGAAATTGTTACCTACGAGCTTTAAACTCACCCCCATTCTCCTCCTCCCATTCAGGTGATGAGCAAGAGATTGAGTAAGTCAAGAGTCAAGGCATCACTCCAGTCTGCATATTTTGTTTTGATTGTTTTGAAGTTAGATAATGTAAACCAGTGCTTTAGTCGCATTTTGAGCAATTTTAGTTTTTATAAACTTTGTATTTTCAATTATGATGTAATGGGGCTTGAAATGCCCACTAAAGCGTTGTAAAACTCTTATTTGTTTTGAAGATTAAGGAAATATATGTATGTTTTGCTCATGATTTTTCTTTAAGGCCTCCGTATGGCCTTTTCAAGCATCTATAGGGATAAAATTTCTATCCTGACTTCAAGGGAAGATCCTATTAATCTAGGCTGATTTGGACAAATTTGTCCTTCTTAAAATGGTAGATCATCCTCTTAGCTTTCCAACGGTATATAGTATGAAATTTTTGGACCTTTCGATTGGAAGTTAGGGTCTTTAGAAAAGGGAATGCGTTGGAATGTAAAGACGAATCGTTTGTAATGACGTCACCAAAACACAGACAGAAGGAAAAGACAGACACAAGGAAAACACAGATGCAAGGAAAAAATAGATGCAAGGAAAACACAGATGCAAGAAAAACACAGACGAAGTGCAAAACACAGACGAAGCACAAAATACAAGAAAAGCGCAAAGCACTGATGAAGCGCAAAATAGAGACGAAGTTGAAAACATAGACGATACAAAGAAGAAGTTACGCCTGTATGTCAAACAGTTACTTAGTTGGAGTTAGTTACAGAACTCAACTAAATAACGGTTTTCAACAAGAAGGGGTTATCAAGGACCAAGAAGCAGTTAGAGACTTAGGCTATAAATACTAGTAATGGCACAAAATGTTCTGAAGAGGTCAAATTGAAATTCCACCTTGATTTTTTCCACAAATGTGTCCAGAAATAGGTAAAGTGAGTTCTTTTTGAGGATTGGTTGGTGTGGGCTCGCCACCCTTGGGGGATGCGTGTTCAGATGTCACTTAGGACGTTGGGCTTGTGACTCGTAAGGGTGGGGTCCCAACAACAACCTTGTCTAAAAGAGCCTAGATTAATATAGTTTTTCTCCCGAAGACAGAACATAAATTTTACACTTATTCATGCTTGAAAATGTAATGCAAAAAACTTGAAAAGTTATAAGCAAAGCATAAATATATTTCATCAACATCAAAAGAAGAGAGTTTTACAAAGCTTTAATGGGCATTTCAAGACCAAAATACATCATTGGTCTCATAATCCAAAAATACAAAATATACATATGATTGATACTTGAAATGCGACTAAAGCATTGAATATTCCTACACTAACTTAAAAATAAAAATATGCAAATTTAGAGTGATGCCTTGACTCTTGATCACTCGATCTCCTGCTCATCATCTGGAGATGGGGAGGAATGGGGGGTGATCTAGAAGCTCGTGGGTAACAAGTTTATAGCGGAGAAATAAGCAAAACCATTGAAAATATCCATTTCTGTAGTAAAATGCTTTGTAACCATAAAATATAAAACATGTATTTCCCAATTTCTCCAGCTTTTCAAATAATCATAAACAACATAGGACATGTATTTCTCAAATTCTCAAACTTGTCAAACCATTCATACACAACATAAGACATGTATTTATAAAACTTGTTAACTAATCATATATAAACAACTTTAGCAATTATAATGGTTTGGGTAGTCCATATACATAATGGAGTTGTTGCGAAGCTCCGATATATATAAGGGAGTTCTTGCGAATCTCTGGTAAACATGAGGGACTTCTTGCAAATCTTTGGTAAACATGAGGGAGTCTGTGAAGGAGCTCCATGCCATTAGTGGGCAAGCGAGAGAAGCCTTTAACATGGTCAACGTTCATGTGACATAACATGATGGACCACCACAAACCCACACAAACATGAATTTCATGACTTGTAAACATATTGCACAAAAGGCATATTTCGGAAACATGAGTTTCATAAGCATGATATATTTCAAAACCAACTTCCATCATCATTTCATAAATCATCATCAAGATTCAAGTGCCAAATATATAACAAATACTTGAATCATTCAAGAAGCAATAAATGCAACATTTATAAAGCAATTGAAAGTCATTCAAATCTGTTGATTAGGAAAAATTCTCATAGCTTATTAACTCAACTATAAACAAGTAACCCACCTGAATTCCTTGCTTAGAAACTTGCTTAAAAATGCCCCTCCTCTTGCTCCTCTTACCTTTCTTGATTTCCTTCAACATTGGCAAAAATCCAATTCAATAGGAATCCAAATTGAGAACCCAATAAACATATTCACTAAAAACTGATTCTAGAATACTTAAACCCATGTATTTCCTAAATTTCATGAACCAAAACCTTTCCAAAAATCCAAAGGATTAAATTTGGGGTTACCTTGAATCTTCACCAAATAAAGAGATGTTTGGCTCAAATGGAAGCTCTTCTCTTCCTCTTTCTTTTTCTCTTTTTGAATACCCTCAAAATCACTCTTAAAAGCTAAGAAAATATGAAAACCTAGCTTGCTTCCTCCCTTTTTCTCTCTAATGGCTGAAACCCTTACCTTTCTTTCTCTTTTTCGTTTTTTTCACTTCACTCTCTCTTCATTCACGTTTTTCTCCTTCTAATGCACAAGACACACTTATCCCTCTTCCAATTTTACCCTTAATGAGTGCTAAAAGTCATCTTTACCCTTCCTTTAAAGCTTCATGGATTTTAATCTTAAGTGACATGCCACAATTGCGCTCAATACATTCTTAATGCATTTATTTCACTAACTAGTGAAATAAAATCCTACTAACATTGAAATAACTAATAAAACTCCAATAATAATTCTATCATGATCTTATAGTTTATTCTAAGGCAAAAATTCAAATTCCATTCTTATTCCATAAAATATCATGCTTAATTCAATGAAAAAAATTCAAGGACTAACAACTCAACTAGTGAAGAGTCGGAAGAGGAAGAAACATAAGAACTAGACTGAAAGAAAGTACTGGACGCAATCTTTGCTAATAACAAGGCAATTACAGATACACTTGCGGAGAAATCCAAAAGGATGAAGGAGATGGCCAGACTCAATGACACAAGAGTCGGGATGTACATCATTTCCATCATTATTTAGAGGCTCAGGGCGTTTAATTGCCACCTCCAACACCATCCCCACCTCCATCACCATGAAGCTTTGTCTAACGCCCATTCTTTTTAAATTTAGTCTTCATTTTTATTTTTTGTTTTACTTTAATTTATGTTTCTTCTTTCCTTATATGTTTCGTTGTCCCTTTCTCACATTGAGGACAATGTGTTGTTTAAGTGTGGGGAGAGTTATGTGTTTTGCTTTGAATGTGATTTTGCATATTATATGATAGTTGTTAGGTTGCATTTTGTGAACTGTGTGGATGTGTCAATGGCTTAAATTGATTGGAATTGATTTAATTTTGAACATAGTCTATTAGATTGTGAAGAATCATTAGCTTGCAAAATTAGTGAATTGGGGTCTTTGGCTAAATATGCAGCTTAATTAGGATGTAGTGTGAGTTTGTCACCCTTTAAATTGTCACATTCATTCATAATTTGAGGCCTTTCGACTTAAGTAGCTTTACTAGTATTTTTCATGGAAATGAGTAGCTAAAATAACAAGGTAGGCAATAATAATAATAATAATAACAATAAAAAGTCAATAATGTTTGCTAAATAAATAACTATTTCGCTGATCTTTCAGTTATGAATAGAGTTAGTAGCCAGTTGAGAACATGATATAGCTGAGTAACTGAATTGACACGCATCACAAATGTGTGCCTCTGCGTTAAAAAGCTATAATGACGTTTCAATCAAGTAGCTTAATAAAAATGACTTGGTCAGGTAATCAGATCGAAATTCATCACTAATGTTTACCTCCTAGTAAAAGACTAAGTCCTTGTTTAAATAAATAAATTAATTAAAAATGTTTTCTAATAGAAACCTACCGAACTTGTAATAGCTTGACTTTTTATGAAAACATACTTAGGAGAAGTTAAAGAGTTTGAATGACCAAAGAATTATTAATGTATATGTACAATTGAAAAGGGTAAATAAATTAACACTTGGATCTGGATTAATTTGTATATTTAGTTCAAAGCCACTAGATGCAGATTTTGCATGTTAATGATTTGATATAACTTAAATGATTGTGTTTAAAATTAAATTTATTTCATGAAGTTGAAGACATTGTCTTATTAATGCATTGTGTGTTGTATGTTTGTTGTTTTGTTTGCTTGAGGAAAAGCAAATGTTTAATTGTGGGGATGTTGACAAGTGAAATGAAAAGTGTTTTGGGGTTTAGTTTGTTATGTTTTTAAGTATTAATTTAATTGTTTAGTATTTGTTTAGGATGTTAATTAATTGTGTTTAAGTGTTTTTTTATTGGGTTATTCAAGTGTTTGAGCTTAAATATTATGTTTTTGAGGTACCTTGATGTGCTTGTTAGTGTTTCAAGGTTAACATCGAAGAATGGAGAAGTTTCGAAGACACTTGAACCAAAACAATGGCCTACGATCATGGCATAATGGGCCATAATTGTGACATAAGCATTGGAGTTAGCCCATGATCGTGGCATACGTGACATAAGCCTAAGACACTGCCCACTTTCATGGCCTGATTGCTATGATCGTGATAGAAGGTTCATAT
Organism: Erythroxylum suave; assembly: GCA_027563595.1. Classification (NCBI taxonomy): domain Eukaryota; kingdom Viridiplantae; phylum Streptophyta; class Magnoliopsida; order Malpighiales; family Erythroxylaceae; genus Erythroxylum; species Erythroxylum suave. The sequence continues at coordinate 4,406,991 of JAOSBN010000009.1, forward strand.
GTGGCCCACAATTGTGGCATGTAAGGTCACGATCGTGGCTTGCATCTGGATGATGCACAGTCAATTAGAAAAGTCAAGTTTTGAGGGAGTTTTTGGATTGTTCGAACCCCTAAAAAATCCTAGGGCTGCCTAAAACACAAAAGGTATAAGAAGAACAAGACCAAGAAGATGAGGAGCTTTTGCATCAGCCACCATTGAGAAACCCTAGAGAGAGTTCATCGAGAGATTGAGAAAGAGAAGGAAGAGTGACGTGGAGAAGAAACCTACGCGAAGTACTTCCTAAAATAGGAGGTTTCTTGATGTTGCTATCTCTGTCATCCATTCCAATTTTGTCTCCAGTTAATTTTCCATTTTATTATTGTATAGAATTGGGATAGCCATTGATGATAAGATTGTATAAATGTTGAGAATGTCTAAACTGAACTTTGAAAAATTTTATCTTTGACTTAATGAAATTTGATTGTTTGTATTTTTACTAGATTTATTGTGATTTAATTTCTGTATTTGCATAACTCGGTGATAAACTAAAACGGTGAATTGAGTCAAAATTATTAAATTAGGGTAACGAGAATTAAATCAAATCTGTAAAATATAGGAAGAGAGATCTTGCATAGGTTCTCGATATTTTTTAGACAACGTGAGATCTAATTAAGGTTTTTTTATACAGATTGTTAATCAAAAGATTGCAATTCTCATAATCTGATTAGGGTTAATGGTTATAGATCGATAGAGAGTAATTAACCCTAGGACCATCTAGAAGTAGTAATCTAGTAGTTCATAAGCAATTAGGTTAACATTAAAGATAGATAAAATTCTCCTTTCTCTCAATTTGTATTTCTTTAGGTTAATTCTTAATTGGGTGTTGCAATTGCTATTTTGTTAATATTCTCGTAATTGAATTTTGAATTGAATTATTTGATTAAATGACATTCTTATTTTAGTTTCGTTACATTCAAATATTGCATTTTGTTTTGGACTTAGATTTTAAGATTAGATTAACCCTCCTGATGCACTTTGTAAACAACTCATGCACTTGTGAAATTGTTGGATCGGAAAAAGAAAGCATGCTATATTTGAAGAAACGGTAGATTTCAAAACTTTTAAGGAATCATTTTCCGGCAGAAGCAACAAATCCAAATCATCATGCCAATCCATACATGATGTGGTATAAGGATAATAAAAACATAAACAAGATGAAGAGTATTACCGACTCCTTTGCTACAACTTTAAATCCTCGCTG
>JAOSBN010000009.1:4408330-4430098 GCA_027563595.1 Erythroxylum suave
ACGTGTATTTTCCTATTTTCACAAAAATTTCTCATAATTATTTATTCTAGCCTTAACATGGGTATCGGGATGTTACACAGACACAAAGGAAAACACAGACGATAGAAAGACAGATGATAGAAAGGCAGACAATAGAAAGATAGATGATAGAAAGACAGACGATGGAAAGACAGACGAAAGGAAAGGCAGACAAAAGGAAAGGCAGGCGATAGGAAAGGCAGACGAAAGGAAAGGCATATGATAGGAAAGCTAGACGATAGGAAAGGAAGATGAAAGGAAAGGCAGACGATAGGAAAGGCAGACAATAGGAAAGGCAGACGAAAGGAAAGTCAGGCGATAAAAAAGAATGATGATAGGCAAACACAGACTATAAGCAAACACAGACTATAGGCCAACCACAGATGATACAGAATAAGAAGTTAAGAAGTTATGCTAATTGTCTCGAAGCATGTACATATGCAAATTGTGGACTCACCAACATTATTCTTTGACCATATTTAGGCTTGAATGGAGCTGAGCCTAAAAGGGGTTAGCTTCGAATGCAAGTGGTTGTGTAAAATATTTGGATATCCGAATGCGATAGTTGGGCTTCGAAAGTGGAGTCCAACAATATATAAATATATTTTATTAACTTGAAAAGAAAAGAGTTCAACAAAGCTTTAATAGGCATTTCAGGACCTAAATACATCAATGGTATCATAATCAAAAAATACAAAATATACATGAATGAGTAATACTTGAAATGTGGCTAAAGCCTTGAGTGTTCATAAACTAACTTAAATAACAAATTATGCAATCTTATATCAGTGCCTTGACGAGCAAGCTATCACTTGATTTCTTGCTCGTCACCTAGAGATGGGGATGGGGGGGGTGAGCTAGAAGCTTGTGGGTAATAAGTTTGTAGCGGAGAAATAAGCAAAACCATTTAAAAATATTCATTGAATGCATAAAACAAGTATTTCTCAATTTTATAAACAACATAAGTCATGTATTCATCAAACTTTTCATCAAATTATAAACAATCTAAGTGCTTATAGTGGTTTGGGTACTCTATATATATGGGTGAGTTCTTATAAACCTTCGATAAACATGAGGGAGTTCTTGCCAATCTCCAATGAACATGAAGGAGTTCTTGCAAATCTGTGGTGTAGCAACCAGTTACTGCAGGGTACACACTGAGACACCCGAAGGTCATTCCGGTACATATCCTAAGATAAGGGTGAGCTACTATTGATCACTACATTAACTTCACATGGCGTCATATCATTTCTCACTCATAAAGCATCATAAGAAAGCCACAATATTTTAAAACCAACTTTTTCCTCATTTTATTTCATAAAAACCCGATTGTCTACATTGTGACTTTCAACAATTTCTATATGTACATCATCAAAACCTAATACCAGCTGAGCTACAATGGTATTAGACTTTCTGCTCAAAGCATTAGCCACCACATTTGCTTTCCCCGGGTGGTAATAATCCTTCAGTAACTCAATCCATCTCCTTTGTCTCAAATTCAACTCCTTCTGACTTAATAAATACCTCATACTCATATGATCTATATAAATCTGGAAGGTCTCTCCATACAAGTAATGTCTCTAGATCATTATAACAAAGTCAACTGTAGTTAGCTCTAAATCATGTACTAGATAGTTGATCTCGTGAGACCTTAATTGTCTCGATACATAGGCGATCACCTTGCCATGTTGCATCAATACATATCCTAATCCTTGATGTGATGCATCACTGTACACCACATATCCTTTGGTCCCTGATGGAATAGTCAACACCGGTGTAGAAGTCAATCGATGCTTAAGCTCCTCAAAGCTCTTCTGACACTCCTCATTCCTTCTAAGCACTATATTCTTCCTCAGAAGTTTTGTTAGAGGGGCTAAGATCAAAGAAAACCCCTCGACAAATCTCCGGTAATATCTAGCCAATCTTAGGAAACTTCGGATTTTAGACACATTCCTCAAAGCTTCCCAATTCATCACTACCTCAATCTTCTTTGGATCCATCTGTATGCCATCTCCAATCACTATATGTCCCATAAACACAACTTGATCTAGCTAAAATTCACATTTACTGAATTTGGCATACAACTGCTTTTCTTTCGTAATCTATAAAAGAAACACAACTTGATCTAGCCAAAATTCACGCTTACTGAAGTTGGCATACAACTATCTATAAAATAACCTTAGATGCTTAGCATGTTCCTTCCTGCTCTTCGAATATACCAAGATATCATCAATAAACACAATCACAAATTGATCCAGGTAGGGCTGAAACACCTTATTTATCAAGGCGATAAAAGTTTTCGGGGCATTAATCAGCCCAAATGACATCACTAGAAACTCATAGTGCCCACACCTACTCCTCAAGTCCAATTTAGTGAATACTTGAGCTCCCTGTAGCTGATCAAGCAAATCATCAATTCTAGGCAGCGGGTACTTGTTCTTTACTGTCACCATATTCAACTACCTATAGTCGATGCATAACCTCAAAGTTCCATCCTTCTTCTTCACAAACTGTACTGGAGCTCCCCAAGGTGAAACACTGGGTCTAATAAAACCCTTTTCTAGCAACTTCTGAAGCTGAGCCTTTAGCTCCTTCAGTTCCACAGGTGCCATCCTATATGCAGGGATAGATATAAGAGCAACACCTAAAACTAGATCAATTGTGAAGTTCGTTTCCCGATCTAGTGGTAAACTAAGTAGCTCATCAGGAAACACATCTAGGAATTCCCCAACCACTAGAATGTCTTGAACACTTTGCTCAGTCCTAGTATCAATGACGTAGGCCAGATAAGCCTCACACCCTCCTTGCATCAATCTCAGTGCAATCATGAATGATATCATCCTGGCTGGCACTGCCTTACTAACTCCTCTGAAAAATCCTCTCGGCTGAATAGGAGATTCCAACATTACTTCCTCGGTGTAGCAATTTATAACGGCCCTATGGGCAGTGAGCCAATCCATGCCGAGCATCACATCTATCTCCCTCAACTGTAATACAATCTGGTCTGCCTCCAACTCTACTTGATCAATCCTAATCAGGCACCCTTTGCAGACCTCGCCAATAACGGTAGTACTACCTATTGGCGTACTCACCTCTAATCCATACTGTAGTAACTCCCTATCACAATGCAATCTACATGTCAAATGTGGTGCGATAAAGGAGTGTGTGGACCCTGGATTTAGCAATGCAAATGCCTCAAAGTTATAAACAAGAAGCACACCTGCAAGTACATCTGGTAAGTCCTGGGCCTCTTGCCTGGTCATAGCATAGACCCTGTCCTGGAACTATGGTCGGTTACTCCACCCCTCAGTCCTCATGAAAGAACCCCCAACTCTTCCTATACCTTGACCTCTTTGTCCAGGTCCACTTTCTCTGCTCTGGTGGACTGTAGAAGCACTCCCAGATCGCCCACTAACAGCAAGTAAAACTCCCACAGTAGCAGGGCAATCTCCAATCTGGTGGCTCATGGAGCCGTATTTGAGGCAAGCTCCAGTCATTCTCCAACACTCACCACCATGCCTCCTCTCACAGTGCTCACAAGCTAAAAAATAATTATGTCCTATACCCCTTCCACTGCCAGTCTGTGAAAACCTACCCCTCTGCCCAGATCCTGACTGCCTTGATCCAACTGATGGTTTGAAAACACTATTCTGGCACTTACTGAATCTCCTACCAGAACTGCCCTGACTCTTATTAGGCCTCTTCCCTCTAGAACTTTGCCCAATCTCAGCATGTTTCTCTCTCATCAGTTGTTCAATTCTAATCGAAACAGCCCTCAACTCAATGAAAGTACCCATATCTGACCGTGCCAACCTTGTTTTGATCTCCATATTAAGTCCATTTTGGCATCACACCTCGTCTCCCTTCTCTTGGCAACTCTAGGAGGCATCTCTTCAGATTGAGGTACCAAGAACTCTCTATTGGCTCCTACCGATCTTTGGTCAGCTGGATGATCAATTTGATCACCTAGAATGGATGACCTATAACAACGATAAATTTCTATCATTTTTCTGCACTTCTCATGATATTTCAAGCTTAACATTCTATATGTCCCAATAGATGCCAACCATTCTCTGATACCACCTAAATGTAGCACCCCTTTACTACAGGTTACACACCGAGATGCCCGGAGGTCATTCTGGTACATGTCCTATGATAAAGGCGAGCTACTATTGATCACTACATTAACTTCACTTGGCATCATATCATTTCTCACTCATAAAGCATCATAAGAAAACCACAATATTTTAAAACCAACTTTTTCCTCATTTCATTTCATAAAAACCCGGTTGTCTACACTGTGATTTTCAACAATTTCCATATGTACATCATCAAAACCTAATACAATAGTACTACATGAATGAGGAAACTATGTGCAATCTAACTAATCTGTCCAAAAATCCCAGCTGATCGACCTTTGAGCCATGACTTCTCTTGCTAATCATAATTTCACAGCTGGTAGAGCCTCTCAGTAGCTAGAGTCGTCTCTCAGTCCTGAAAAGACAACGTTGTAATTTTGGTGAGTTTTACGAACTGAATGAGGTAACCATCATTGATGGTTCACTCAATTCATGCAACACATCATTTCACATATCATATAATCACATTGTTGCAAATTTGACCATATTTCACATTTCCACTTAAGCATAGGCAAATTATGCATTTCAATCAATCAAACATACATAACCAAATGGATACAAAATGATCGCGAGACCCTTACATAATTGTTACGTTATTGTGACTAAGTGGCTGAACTGTCCTGTATCCATTTTGGATACTAGGCTCATTAATAACTGTCCCTTATCTAAGGAGGATACAGGGCTCATTACACATTGAGCCTGAGGCTCTGAAACACTTATGAGCTGGAGGCTCATTTTCACTTGTTGAGCTTTAAGCTCTGATTGTTGGCTACTCTAGTCATAACGTCCATTATCTGATTATGCATTCATGAATGGAATGCATATAACCCAATCAATCACATTATATAGCACATAGGTCTTCACATTCACATACAAGTAGCACTTCAATATCTCAATCCTCATTCACATTCATCAAACCTTCTTCCAAAATCCACAATATCATTCACAACATAACTTAAGCAAACAATAATTGAGAGAAACCATCTAGGTTACTCACTAGTTGCTCCCGAAGCTAATGCCTTGAAGTGTCGACAACGTTTGGAAGTTGACATTCCAATTGTTCCTCTATAACAAATAACATACACATATATCACAATTTGCACAATTATGCATGTTTATTGATGCACTTTAAAAAATGAATTATGTACAATACATGTTCATGACAATCTCGAGTATCCTTCCATCAAGGTTATCACAAAGAGAATCAAATATCGAAACTCACTTCATTAGCATTCTTTGTAGTGTTTATACCTCAACAAACCATTTGAATCCAATTTCATAACCTAATGAGCAATTTCAACTTTTCTCCAGACTTTGACTTTCAAGTCTACTATTCACGTTAAATCAGAGAGTGCAATTGATATAATTTGGTCATACCCTCTTCTAGGAAAGTGTTCCTCAATCATACAAAACCTATCTTGGGACAATTGGCATAAGTCTCTCTATAGATGTTAGATTAAGAAAATCTTAAGAAGACTTTGAGATCTACCAATTTTGTGAAGACCTTGAAGGCAAATTCTATTGTCTGAAGGGTCAAAAATGGACCAAACAATAGTATTAGACAATAGTGCACAGAAGAAGAAGCTTTGGTCATATAAGCAGAAAGTAGACGAAGCGAAAGTAGAAAAAGCAAAAGCAGAAGCAGACGAATCAATAAGCAGACAAATGGAAAACACAAACAATGTGGAAAGGCAGATGAATTGGCAAACACAGACGATACGAAAAGGCAGATGAAATGGAAAACACAGACGAGAAGGAAAGACAGACGAAATGTCAAATGGCAGACAAAGTTCCAAAAGACAGACGAAGTGTCAAAAGGAAGACGAAATGCCAAAAAACAGACAAAGTGTCAAAAGGCAGACGAAGTAAAACACATATGGAAGCAAAACACAAACAAAACGAAAACACAGACAAAAGGCAAAAGACAGATGATGGGCAAAAGACAGATGATAGGTGGTCAACTTAAGACGAAGAAAAGTCAACCACAGATGATATGGAACACAAACAATAGGTGGTCAACTTAAGATGAAGAAAAGTCAACCACAAACGATATGAAACACAGACGATAGGTGGTCAACTTAAGAAGAAGAAAAGTCAACCATAGACGATATAAAACACAGACGATAGGTGCTGAACTTAAGATCAAGAAAAGTCAACCACAGACGATGTAAAACACAGATGATAGGTAGTCAACTTAAGACGAGGAAAAGTCAACCACAGACCATATGAAACACAGATGATAGGTGGTTAACTTAAGACGAGGAAAAGTTAACCATAGACGATATGAAACACAGGCAATACATCTTTACAAACGAAACGTCTATGCTCCTCAACTAAAAAATCTTTTTCTTGAACATCTCTAAGTCTTCATCAACTCTCGTATAACATCTATGTATTCATACATGTTCAATGAAGAAATAGAGCATATTACCTTTCCATATCTAACTCTCTAAACTAATCCTACACATCATTTCATTGCTATTTCAACTCCAAGAATCATTTTTACAACACCTGATCACTAATAATCTATCAAAACGCAAATAATACCATATCCCCAAATTTTCATCCCCTTAACACAGTGTTCAAGAATATAAATATACGTAAATGCTATGATCATGCACTGAAAATAAATTCATCAACTTTATTTCAAAAATCCACAACTTTAACAATTTTATTCACTACTTACTTGTTGAAAGCTCCAAAAGCTTCAACTATCTTCAAGCCCGGACTCTACACAAAGTTGTGTACTCCTCTGTGAACACTAATCAACTTCTAGTTTTCTTTTAAGGCAAAAGAAACACTTTAGCAGTAGAGGAAGTGGTGAGAGATATGAAAAATTGAAGTTAACTCTCAGAAGGAGTTTGATGGAAAACTCTACGTATGGAAAGAAATTTGGAGAAGATGATAACAAGGAAAGAACTTCAGAAAAGAACAAACCCCTTATTAACTCTCGAATTACTCAAACTTACTTCTGACACATAATAAAAGAAACTTTACACTTGTCACTTTCCTAAGGTGTAAGTTCTAACTTAGTTTCTTTTGAAACTAGCTCCCTTTAACTCCCATCTTTACAATCCAACTATCCCCAAATCTTCATTTACTTTCTTCTTTTCTTTTTCCTATTTTCCATAATACTCTATAAATTACAAAATAAATGCTAAGTTCACCAAAATTCACAAATATAGTAATTTCACTAGTCAATAAAATTTTCAATGTAAATAAATTCCAAATTCATCAAATTTCCAAAATTCACAATTCAATCCAATTATACCCGGAATTATTCATGAATGCATGTACACTTAATTTCATGTGTAGAACACTTCACTATTCATTTGTATGAGCATGCCGTATTATGCATGAACATAAAAATTCAACTCTTGCCTCTCACTGAACACTCTTATTTACTATTCTAGCCTTCCCATAGGGAATGGGATGTTACTTGCGGTAAACATGAGGGAGTCCATGAAGGAGCTTTAGGCTACTTGCGGGTAGGTAGGAGAAGCCTTTAACATGGTCAATGTGCACATGACATAACATGATGGACCACTACAAACCCACACAAACATGAATTACATGACTTGTAAACATATCGCACAAACGATGCATTTTGCAAAAATGATTTCCATAAGCATGACATATTTCAAATACAATTTCCATTATAAATCATCATCAAGATTCATGTACCAAACATATAGCAAATACTTGAATCATTTAATAAGTAATAAATGCAACATTTATAAAGCAATTGAAATCATTTAAATCTTTTTATTCAGAAAAATAATCATGGCTCATTAACTCAATTATAAGCATGTAACCCACCTGGATTCCTCGCTTAAAAACTTGCTTAAAATTGCCCCTCCTCTTGCCTTACTTTATTTCCTTAAACATTGGCAAAAATCCAATTCAATAGAATAACAATTGAGAACACAAAAAACATATTCACTAAAATTGGTTTTAGAATATTTAAACCCATGTATTTCCTAAGCTTCATATATCAAAACCCTTTCAAAAATCCAGAGGATTAAAAATGAGCTTACCTTGAATCTTCACCAAGCAAAGAGATGTTTGGCTTAAATGGAAGCTCTTCTCTTCCTCTTTCTTTTTCTTTTCTTGAATACCCTTAAAATCACTCTTAAAAGCTAGGAAAAGATGAAACCTTAACTTATCTTCTTTCTTTTTCTTTATGAACGAAAATCTCTCTCCCTTTTCTCTCCTTCACTTATTTCACTTCTTCTCCCCTTCAATTCGTGTTTTTGTTCGTTTAATGTTCAAGAAAAACTTTTTCCTCTTCTAATTCTACCCTTAATGAGTGTTAAAAGTCATCTTTACCCTTCCTTTAATGCTTCATGGTTTTTAATCTTAAGTGACATGCTGCAATTGCCCTCAATACATTCCTACTGCTTTAATTTTACTAACTAGTGAAATAAAATCCTACTAACACTGCAATAAATAATTAAAATTTGATGATTATTCTATCATGACCTTATAATTTATTCTAAGGCAAAAATTCAAATTATAAGATTATTCCATAAAATGTCATACTTAACTCAATAAGACAGATTCGGGGGCCAACATTTCTCCCTCGTTTAAAAGAATTTTGTCCTCGAAAATCGTACATGAGATCTTAAAAGAATTTTGTTCTCGAAATTTTTACCTGAGTCATTGAAGAGGTGTGGATACTTCTCCTTCATGGCCTCGAAGGGCTCTAACATGGCCTCTTCCTTAGAATGGTTTTTCTACAGGACTTTAACCAATTAAACAATCTTGTTCCTGAAGACCTTTTCCTCAGTGTCCAAAATCTCCACTAGAGTCTTCTCATAAATCAGATCATCTCTCAACTGAACCTTAGTAGTCTGAATGATGTGGGAGGGATCTGATCTATACCTCCTTAACATGGAAACATGGAAGACATCATGTATCTGTGATAATTCTGGTGGTAGAGCCAATCTATAGGCTAGTGGTCAAATCCTCTCAACAATCTAATAGGGATCTACATATCTTGGGCTCAATCATACCTTATGACTCCTTTCTAAGGAGATGGCTTAAGAAAAACTTTCTCACCAATGTCATACTCCATTTTCTTTTGGTGTGCATCAATTTCATTCTATCTTGAGCTATTTTGAGCCTTTGCTTAGTTAGACTGACCTTGTCAATTGTCATCTGGAGTAACTTTGGTCTATTAATTTCCTTTCTCCATCATCCCAACATATTGGAGTTCTACTTCTTCTTCCATACAGTACTTCATAAGGAGCAATTTCAATGCTCGAGTGATACGAATTATTATAAGCAATTCAACCAATGGAAAATGCTCATCCTAAGCACCATTGAAATCCATCACATATGTACTAAGTATTTCTTCAAGGGTTCAAATGGTCCTTTCAGATTGACCATCTGTTTAGGGATAGAAATTAGTGCTAAAATTTAACTTGGTCCCTAGAGCTTCTTGCATGCTTTTCCAAAATGTCAAAGTAAACCGAGGATCTCTATCAGAAACTATTGAATTTGGAATCCCATGTAGTCTCACTATCTCTTCAATATACTTCTTTACTAGCACATGCAGTGAATTAGTCTATTTAATTGTAGACAAACTACTATAAAATGGGCTAACTTTGTCAAATGGTCTATAATAACCTATATAGCATCATGCTTCCTACTGGTCTTAGGCAAACCCATCAGAAAATCTATGGTTGTCCTCTACCACTTCAACTCAGGAATTGATATGGCCTTAACTTGCCTGAAGGTGCTTGGTGTTTAGTTTTGGCTTGCTGACATACTAGATACTTGCTTGTATATTCTACTACATCCTTCTTCATCCCTTTCCACTGGAAATGCTCTTTCAAATCTTTGTACATCTTGGCACTACCTGGGAGCATGTGTGCCTCGTCGAGTATCTCATCCTTTACCTCCTTGACATTAGGGATACAAAGTCTGTTGCCTAAAACCATAAGTCCATCATCTGTCACTTCCACTTTAGATTGCTTGCCATTTTTAATTTCTTCTCAGAGCTTGTTCAAATCTGCATCTTGTTCTTGTAACTCCTTAACTTTCTTTCTAAGTATTGGTCTCACTCTAAAATTACCAATGATGTAATCAAGTTCCTCCTGTTTCAAGCTTATTCTAAGCTTATCCATCTCTTCCGATAATGGAAGATAAATTGTTTAAACATGGGCTATAAAGGATATCCTAGTCAATGCATTAGCCACTACATTTTCCTTGCCTGTGTGGTATTCAATCAACAAGTCATAATCCTTAAGTAACTCTAACTACCTTCTCTATCTCAAATTCAATTCTTTCTGGCTCAATAAATACTTGAGACTTTTATGATTTATAAAAATCCTTATCTAAACTCTATACAGATATTGTCTCCAAATTTTCAAGGAAAAAATTATTGTTGCTAATTTTAAATCATGGGTAGAGTAATTCAATTTATAAGGCCTTAGCTGTCATAAGGATGATAAGCTATTACCTTCTCTCCTTACATCAACACATAACCCAAACCATTTCTTGAAGTATCACTATAAACTATATAGCCCTTATCTCCCATGGGCAAGATCAGAATTGGAGCACCTATCACTCTAGATATACTTTTGGTTTTTCCTTAATAACTTGGTCACTAGAGCCGTTTTCGTAGAGAATTCTTCAACAAACCTCCTATAATATCTTGTCAGATCCAGAAAACTTCTCACTTCTGCCACTATCTTTGGTGCATGCCATTTCACCACTGCTTCAATTTTCCTCAGATTAATATGCACCCCATCCTTAGAAATTATGTGTCCAAGGAATACCACCATATGAAGCCAAAATTCGCACCACCTCCTGAATTTGGCATAAAGCTCCTTATCCCTTAGTGTTTGCAATACTATCTTTAGATGTTCCTTATGTTCCTCTTAGCTCTTGGAATAAACCAAAATGTCATCTATAAATACTATGATAAATTGGCCCAAATATTCCTTGAAGACCCTATTCACGAGATCCATGAACGTGACTGGAGCATTGGTCAATCCAAATGGTATGACTTGGAACTAATAATGCCTATAACATGTCCTAATCTTGTGTACATCATATTTCAAGATTCTGAGATGATGAAAGCCTGATTTGAGAGCAATTTTTGAGAGGATCTTTACTCCTAGCAGCTGGTTGAACAGATCATCAATTCGTGGCAAAGGATACTTGTATTTAATGGTCATCTTGTTAAGCCTCTGGTAGTCAACTCACATGCTTCATATTCCATCCTTCTTTTTAACGAACAGAACTAGCACTCTCCATGGAGACAAATTTGGCCTTACATACCCCTTCCTTAACTGTTCTGCTAACTATTCCTTAAGCTCCTTCAACTCAGCTAGAGCCATACTATATAGTGGTATAGAAATAGGTGCGGTACCTAGAATCAAATAGATAGCGAATTCGATTTCCCTTACTAGTGGCAAACTAGGTAGGTCTTCTAGAAACATGTTAGTAAATTTCCACACAATAGGAAAATCTTCTAACTTTCCTTCATTCACCTCGGTGTCCAAAATGTGTGCCAAGAAAGCTTTACACCCTTTTATCATCATCCTGTTACCTAGCAAAGCTAAAATAATTCTGGGTGATGGTGTTTTTCTGTCTCCCTTAAAAGTCACCTTCTTACCCTTGCCAAGATCAAATTCTACCTCTTTGAGTCTATAGTCTAACTATGCACGATATTTCCCTAACGTATCCATTCCAAGTATAAAAGTTAGGCTTTTTAAATCTGAAGCCATTAAGTCCACTACTAGTCTAGTATCATCAATAAAGAGCTGACAATCTCTATATGCTTGACTAATTATCATATTCCTCCCTACAGGATTACTAACAATCAATAGACTATCCATTGGCACCAAATTAAAACCATGTAATGTCATGCTTACTGATTGTTACCCTGTTTGTTAAACCCTTAGAGGTTGAATCAAATTAATCTAAGAATTGCACTATAGGATGCAACCCCAGGTTGTTCACTTAATCGGAACCTAAAATGATTGGATCTAACTTAACCTATATGCCAAGCTATGCAAGTTGGAGAAAAAGGGGGGTTTTGATTTTTTGAACTTGTTAATTGAACTAAATTGAATGCAAAATGATTTTTTTTGGATTTTATGGATATAGAAAATGGAAAGATGAAAAACACAAGAGATTAAACAGTGATAGAGTCCTCTTAAAAGTGGGCTCTAGCTATAATAGATCAAAATTGATTTAATTGAGAGTAGAAATCACTAAGCTTTAAAATGGCGAACCATAAAGTACTCTTTAAGTCCAAGATCTTAATCAATGGGAATCCATTTCTTAAGATCTCTTTAAGTGCTCTTAGTGTGTGTAGGAGGATCAGCCAATGCAATAGATCAAATGAAATCCATATTCAACTCAACATCAAACATAACCTTGCAAGATAAGAGAGAGTCAAGAATATTACAAATAGACATATATAAGACTTCATATATTTAAGCTCAAAGTTCTACACAAACCAATCCAAACTACACATGATGAATATCCAACAATTGATTAAAATTATAATGAATTGGCTTAACTACAAATCACAAATCCTAAACCCAGGATTTTATAAATTCATATCTGATCCATGGATTAAACTACTCCCCCTTTAAGCCCGTTGAACTCTAGTCATTGCTACACCTTTAAGAGGAAAAGAAACGCCTAGCTAGTTATTGCACTTAGAAACTTCACAACTTGGAATAATTATGAATCACACATGGTGGAGGTTTAACAGTGGAAAGAAAAAATGGAAGAGGTTAGAGTTAAGCAAGAGAGGAAAAATAATCGAAGAAAGTGGATGATCTGCCTCCTCCCACCTCTCTCCTCACTTATCCCGAAATAAGTTTTTTAAAATTGGTATTTGGGTCAGTTAACATGCATGGGTATGTGAGATTTCCAAAAATGATTCAGGTTTAAGGTTGCTACTTCGAAGTTTTCGCTGTGACGAAGTAACGAATACGCTGTGGATAACTTTTCTCGTAAGGTCTGAGCTGTTGATTTAAAGGTTTCGCCGTGGCTAACTTTTCCTGAAAGGTCTTCTTTCTTGATCTTATGACTCAAAAATTTCTTGGTTTTTACTCTTTGCTCCACTTCTTGAGTGTCTTGCAATGAAAAGTAATAGTTAGCAATATCAATTGTCCTAGAAATCAATTGAGCATAATTACTAACTAATTATGTCAATTTTACCCTCAAATTATATTAATTCAAAACAAGCACTCTTGAGCTAGATTAAGCACAATTTCCAACAAAAGGAGCTGAAAAGTGTAGCAAAAATCATGAAAATATCACTAAATAATATAGAAGACTTGGGTTTAGTCAAATTCCCCCACACTTAGACATCTGTACTCCTAGACAAAACTCATTAAAGTCAGAGGAAAACAAGTGCAAAAGAAAATATCGACCATACTTAAAATTGAGAGCAAAAAATTAGTAAAACTATTTTCTATGAATTCGACTAAAGTAGACTGAAGACGTGCCAAGAAGATCAATACTACAAGTATTTAATGCAAGAGATTGAGCAAAAGAGACTTATCTCATGGGAAATTGTTTAACTCTTAACTCACTTGTTTTGGGATAATTTTACTATAAAATCTACTTAGTTCATTCTCTACCATAAGCTTATGATAGTTCTACCTCTCCACTACAAGAACCACAATTTCGCAAATCAAGAGGACTTTCAGGGTTGTGATGATGAATGAAGGCCAAGTGAAATGGATGATATGAAAGAACAAGATGAGTGACATGCTTCACAATTATCATCCATATGAAACGAGAGTCAGCTATTCAAAAGAGAAAATCAAAATTCTAACATAGTAACATTTCTTTTGCTTTGCTTTGCTTTTTTTCTCAATAACGCGATTGAATAATGTACTTCAAAACTGTTGTTCAGAAAAATGTCATAATATAGAGTCAAACCAGATTCCTCAAATGTTAGAGGGAACTACCTAGGAAACTTAAAACCGATGCATTTGAAGTACTAAGGTACTCCCTATTTACTCTTCACTGAACTAAGGTAGCAGCACACCATCACACCAGTCTGGTAAAAGACACTGCAAATTTTTGTCATTTAAATAAAAAACCAAACTATGAATCCAACTCCCCAAAAAGATCACTTAAATAAAGAAAACTGGAGATAAATTATTTAAATCAATTTATAAAACTTTTTCATGCACTCTAAAAGATGACTCAAGGGGCTAACAATGGTTAAGTATTTGGGGTTTGTGTTTGGGTGACGTAGGTTTTGAAATGAATGCCTCTATCATTTTCACAAAATTTAGTTCATCAAGCCTTGATTAAGAATTAAAACAAGTTCTAGAGAGACATGAAATTGAGTAGATACACACAAATGAAAGAATTCAAGCCCAAATATACTTCCAATAAGGTTAGTATCTCAATTAAGCAATCTCAAGGTTTAAAAACATATAGCGCCAATTCCTTAGCGTACCCTCACTTACTTCTTGTTGAAAACATGGAAAATGGAATTAGCCAAAATCAACTATCATTTAAAAGAATGGATGGTTTCTCAAAAGCGCACGTAAAACTTTGAAAATTTCAAAACTTTCAAGACACAGAAATATTAAGAATCTAATTTGGGAGAGTTGTTTAAGTGTTGGCCGTTGTGAAGTTTGATGTTGGTCGTGACGAAGTCATAAAAATGGTAGAAACATTAAGAAGATGGAAAATTTTCCTTAAGAGCCAATTTCAAAACTTTAAAGATAATACACAAATAACCTGGTCAAAGGCACTTAAGTGGTGAAATGTTGCATGAAGAAGCTTTTGGTTTTCCTTCCCCACACATAAACACAATATTGTCTGCAATTTTGACAAAATTAAAGTACAATCTCGTAAAGACTAAAAATAGTAGATCAACGAGGAGAAAAAATCACAACATCAACAAAACAAAAGGGGTATTAGTAGCAAATTGAGATAAATCACAACAATGCAGAATAGGCTAGAGCAATCCTTCAGAAAAGTTAACTATGCGTCTAGCAAACTCAAGACTAATAACAAGAAGACTCAAGGATAAAACAACAAGACAAAATACAAAATGACTCAAGATTGATCTACAGGGAGGTCAGCTTTGAACCTAGACGGTCCAGTTCCATATGGGCTTGCTCTAGATGTGCCCTCACCAAATGTGCCAACGCTACACCATGGTTCATCCTCATTAGAGGGTAATTGGAATTGTAAGCGTTCAGCTAGGAAAGCATCCATGTGATGATGATAACACATGTCCCGATACATGCATAACATCTCGATGCATCTGTTGTTAGATCTCCCCAAAGAGAGAAAGGTGGAGTTGGTTAAGGTCAGCAGAAAGTCCATCAAGGTGACAGGCTCAAGGACTTCTTGAACTAGCTGGTCATGTTTGGCTGGTGCACCGGCTACTAGGGTGGCACCAACATTGGATGCAGGTATAGGAAAGGGTGGTGGTGTAAATGTAGGGTTTTTTAGGCGATCGTACCTAAGGAGTGGGGCCGGTTCAAAATAACTGTCACTATTAAACTCAGGGACATTATGGGTGTGGAAAATTTCAGAAAAAAAAGTGAGGGAACGCTATGGCATTTGTGAGTTTGGGGGTATTGATTGATTCATAGAGGGTGGAGGTGATAGCATCAGCTATGTTGACCGGATGGTCAGCCAATAGGAGGTAAATGTAAAAGGCTTAGTGTTTGGTGACGTTGGCTAGGTGGGTCATGGGAGCGATGTTGTTATATACCAAATGTAGCCAAGGATGAGCCTCTGGTCACAACTCGGAGCATTTAAGGTAAAGTTTGACGTAGCGTGGACAATGTCAGTCAATTGCCTCCTGACAAAGGGTGCAAGCAAAATTGACCATAGGGTAGTTATGGATGATTTGGTCAAAATGGCATCGGTAATATGGGGGAAGATCATAGTGGCAGCGGATATTGGAGATGGTGAAGGCATGGGGCTCTCTAATACCACAGAAGTCAATGGCTAGGCAATTGTAGAACCGAGCTTAGGTGTGAAAATGGTGAACGAATTTGTCCTTACTTAAGGTACACTCCTGAACTAAACTAGTTAATTGGGAGGCATGGAGTTGCTGAACAAAAGGGTTATCTAATGGGGTGAGAGGAAAAGGTCACGATTTGATAACGATCTAGCATCAATTTTTTCATATAATTCCTCAAAGGTATACTGACTGTCAAGTGAGTTAGGTTCACTAGAAGGAGCAAGGTTTTTGGTTCTAGTAATTTTCCTATAGATAAAAAGACTAAATAAATAAACAGAACAACCTATAGCTGAAAACCTAAAAGATAGAACTAAATGGATAACAAATTAACCCTAAACACCATTTAGAAGATAAGATAAAAATGAGGGAAAAAAAGAGAAGATGGATATACTTAAAAAGATGAGTAATATATCTGCACAGGCGAGGTGATAGGAAACGTTAGGTAAGTAGAGGGAGAAGATGTAAGCAGAGAAGAAGTAGGAGTTGCCGCGGTGAAATATTCCAGTGGAAAGGGATAATCGGTAGTCTTAAGTGTTAGAATGGAGTGAAAGACAAAAAAGAGAGGAAGATGAATGGTTAAAGGATAGGTAGGGGTCAAATGGTAAATTGATATTTTAAAATCAAATGAATGATAGTAATGGTCACCACAGATTCTATCCTTATTATGGAGAAATCATGAGGTTGTCATGGCGAAAATATCTTCAAAGGAAAGTGGAAAGTGGAAAGAAATAGAAGCACTTCACCGTGGCCATGTGGAATGCACGCCACAGTCAAGATATCCCAAGAGAAAATGAATAGAAATAGGAGCACTTTACCATAGTGACATGAATGCATGCCGCGGTGAAAAATATCCTAAGAGAAAATGAATAGAAATAGGAACATTTTGCCGCGACGAAGATATCCTTAGAGAAGGTCATAAACTAGGGTGACTTTTTCGTGACGAAACCATAAGTTAGCTACGGCAAAAGTAGCCCAACCTCAAAGGAAAATTGATAGAAAACTTTAACAAAGAAATGAGAAATATGACAAAGAAGGCACATTCTAGATAACCTTTAAGTGAATATGTAGAGTTGCAAGGGACTGAATAAGCTCAAGAAATGAAAATGTAACACAATCAACAATAAGAAACTTCTCCAAACTTAAAGTTATATCATACTTCAAAGTGATTAAGCACAACAAAAAAAAGACAATAAACAGAACTAGAAGGAGGTGTTATTGAATTGAAAACTACTAATTAAACTAAAAACTAAACTACTTTTCCTATCGGGTTGGTTTCTCCCCTACACTTACTCAACAAACTAATGCACCAAACTTGTCATCAGCAATCAAAAAGTAAAAGTAAGTAAACATGTGAAGGAAAGAAACAACCTAAGATTTATGAAGGCTTCTGGTTCTCATGGTAAAGCTTCAAAAGATGTCCATTCACCTTAAGCTTAGCTTCAGTCTCTTCACTAGAACCTCTACCATGCCAAAGTCGTGCACCTATGTGACTATGTACGGCCCATCCCAACAAGTGTTAAATTTCCCTTGCTTAAAAGTGAAATGAGCCTTAAACAATAACACTTTATCTCCCTCTTTGAAGTTTTTCCTTAGGAGGCCTTTACAGTGCACAAACTTAGTTTTCTCCTTATAGAGTCGAGAGTTCTCATACGCCGTTAGCCTCAACTCTTCCAATTCTTGCAACTGCAACTTTCTCTCGATCCTAGAAGATTCTAAGTCCATATTGCACTGCTTGATTGCCTATATGCTTTATGCTTCTACTCCACTGGCAAGTGGCAAGCTTTGCCATAGATTAAGTGGTATGGAGACATCCCAATTGGTGACTTGTAGGCAGTTCAATAGGCCTATAGTGCTTTTACTAATCACAAATTCCAATCTTTCTTAGATAGCTTTTCTATCTTCTCTAAGATATGCTTCACCTCTCGATTAGATATTTCAGCCTAACTACTGGCTTGGGGGTGATATGTGGTGGAGACTTTATAAGTAACAACAAAATTTGAAAACAGATCCTCAACTACCCTATTATAGAAGCGTATACCTCCATCACTCAAAACAACCCTTAGAATCCCAAACCTATAGAAAATGTCGGACTTAAGAAATTTAGACACTTTTTAGGCATCCCCTTTTCTAGTAGGCACAACCTCTATCCATTTGGAAACATAGTCTATGGCTAGAAGGATATACATAAAATCGAAAGATGGAGGGAAAGGAAAGATTTTGCTAAACAGTAAAGAATACTAAGGCATTTCATGCCTTTTACCTAACCCTCCCAAATGTTGACACTTATCCTAGGACTAAAAAATGTAAAAGAGTCTTTAAAAAGGGTTAGCCAGTAAAAAACAAAGTCTAGAATTTTCCTAGATGTTCTCCTTGCACTGAAATGCCCTCCATAAACCATGGAATGGCAAGCTGAAAAAATGGCATCAATTTCTTCATTAGGCACACACTTTCTTATAAGTTGGTCACTGCACATTCACCATAGATGAGGAGCATCCCAAATGTAGTTTCTTTTTTGTTGTTGTGTAGTTGATTTGAGTTGCATCTACTGTTTTTGAGGCATAGGCAATTGCTCTTGAGATCTTTTCCTCCCTTTGGCCCAACATAGCTCCTACAGCACAATTAGAAGCATCACATGAAAGCTTAAAAGGTAAGTTTCACTTAGGGGAAACTAGAATAGGGGGAGAAATGAGTTAAGACTTTAACTCATCAAAAGCATCTCTACACAAATCATTAAAGTCAAAATTTACATTTTTTTGTAAAAGCTTTGAAAGAGGTAATGCAATCTTACTGAAATCTTTTATAAAATGCCTATAGAATCCTACATAACCAAAAATGATCTTATATCTTAACACTGACATGATAAGGAAATGAGGATATTACCTCAATCTTAACTTTATTAATATCAATTCCCCGGCTTGAAATCAAATGACCTAGCACTATGCCCTCATTGACCATGAAATGACATTTTTCAAAGTTCAAAATCAAATTCTTCTCAATGCATCGTTTCAAAACTTTTTCAAGACTAGCAAGGCAATTATCAAAAGAACCACCATAAGCAGTGAAGTCAACCATAAAGACTTCCATGCATTCCTTTAAAAATTCATAGAAAATAGTCATCATACAATGCTGGAAAGTCCCTGGGGCGTTACATAATCCAAAAGGCATCCTATAATAAGTGAAGGTACCAAAAAGACAGGTAAAAGTGGTTTTATCTTGGTCTTCTGGTGCAATAGGTACTTAAAAATAGCTAGAGAAACCATCCAAAAAATAGTAATGGGATTTGCCTGCAAGTTGCTCTAGCATCTGGTCAACAAAGGGAAGAGGGAAATGATCTTTTGTGTGGCATCATTTAATCTTCTATAGTCTATGCACACCCCCAAGGAATTTTGCATTCTTGTATAAATAAGCTTGTCTCTAAGATTTCTAACCGTAGTGACCCCACTCTATTTAGGCACTATATGGACTGGACTAACCCACTCACTATCAGATATTGGATTGATGATCCCAACACTCAAAGGTTTGGTGATTTATTTCTTAACCACATTTAGGAAAAGTAGGTTCAGTCTCCTTTAGATCTGTCTCACAGGTTTGGAACCCTCACTCAGTAGAATCCTATGTGTGCAAATGGCTAGACTAATCCTAGGTGTGTCCGCTAAAGTCCACCCTATAGTCCTCTTATGCTCTCTCAACATGACAAGGAGTCTACTATCCTCACCGTTAGATAAGGAATTGGCAATTATGATAGGTAATTGCTCGTTAGACTCGAGGAAAGCATACTTCAAAGTAGGGGGTCAATTCAATTTTAGGTGGTTGCACAACAAAAGGGATTAATTCAAGAGGTTCAAGAGAGAAAAGATTTCTTCCCTTTCCTTCAACCAATGGTAGATAAGGTTCCATATTGTCAGCATTACAATCCTCATCAATTCCAAGCTTTAAACCTTCAGTCTGACATTTTTGTTACAGTAAAACAACTTCATGTTAACACCAAAAAGTGAGTAATCTTCATATGGATGCTTCATTACATGATACATATTAAAACAAACTTTTTGATCACCTACTTCCATTTTGATGGTGCCTTCTTTCATATTAATCATAGTGTTAGTAGTCCATAAGAATGGTCTATCAAGAATCAGTGTGGTGTCATGAACAAGTTTAGAAGACATATCAAGCACATAAAGACAAAACCCTTAACTTGGACCAAAATATCCTCTATAATGTCCTCAAGATACCTAATAGACCTATCAGCCAATTGGAGTACTATAGTGGTAGACTTAAGAGTCTTGACTCCTAATGAAGTGTAAACGGACTTAGGCATGACATTAATAGCTTCCCTTAGATATAACAAAGCTCCCCGTATAGTAACTTTACCTAAAGTAGAAGGGATAGTAAAGGATTCAGGGTCTTGGCATTTCACGGGGATTTGAGGTTTAAATAGGGCATACACATTTGAGCTTACTTGAACTCTTTCATTTGGCCTAAACTTCCTCTTAAGTGTACATAGGTCTTTAGGGTATTTGACATAAGCCGGAACCTGTTTCACATGATCAAGCAAAGGAATATTGACTTCCACTCTACTAAACAAATCAATAATATCCTTTTCATGCTTAGCTTTAGTCATTCTTTTGCTCATCAAATAAGAGTTAGGAAAAGGAAGGTCTTTAAGATTTACCTCCTTACCATTAGTTTTATTGGCTCCATTCTTGCTTGACTCAACATGTTCCCTTTTTATTGCTTGTTCACCGTTGCTCTCAAAATTTGTTCATTATTTAAAGATGTGGACTCCTTTTTAGCCAATAATGCTCTCTTCTTAGAGTTTTCATAATTCTTTACCCTTATAGGCATGGGAGGCAACTCGTCATAGTAAATCCCCTCTTCAAGAACTTCCTCATTGGCATCACAAAACTTCACTTGCTTCCCAACTCGAAGAGTGATAGCATTCAAATCTTTAGGGTTTATAACAGTGTTTGAGGGAAATGTGCCACTGCTCCTAGCTTATTGCTCACTCATGTTATTAGATAGCTGAGTGACATAGGAGTTGATGTTCTGAGTTTTTGTCTCCCATTGCTCCATTCTTTTTTGTAAGGCATTGAATCTGGCAGCATTCTTAGAATAGTCTTGTTGAATCAAAGAAGCTAAAGAATTAAATTGGTTGTCATTAGAAGTTCTCTCCTCCTTCATCAAAGCAATCATATTGTGCAATAGTTGATTGATGTCTTCCATTTATGGAACAGTTAAAGCTTGCTATAGGTTTTGGAACTAGTTAGTAGAAGTACCAGCTCCTCCTCCCCGTTGGAATCTGTTTGGAGGTCTACTCTCTTCATTACTCCAACCAAGGCAAGGGTTTGATTTCCATCCCTCATTATATTTATTAGAATAAGGCTCCCACTTCTGATTTGGCCGACCCTCATAGAGAGTAGATACCTAAAGTAAATCCCACGTTAGTATAGACTTTATGAATAATAAACTCGATACACAGAAAGGGGGTTGAATGGTGTATCCCTTTTCGTAAATACGAAAATCTTGTTAAGAACTTCTTGTTTTTGTTAAGAAGATATCTCTCAGATTATAAGAAAGTTATTATGTAATGAAATCACAAAATAACTTCTATCTAATTGTTTAACAACAAAGTAAACT
>JAOSBN010000009.1:4434266-4455555 GCA_027563595.1 Erythroxylum suave
CTCGATATGAAGATGCAGGAATTTCTGGAACTGAAACAGGATAGGATGTCAGTGGCTGAGTATGAGGTGAGATTCAACGAGCTCATGGGTTATGCTGCTGTTATGATTCCTACTGAGGTGGATAAATGCCGGATGTTCGAGAATGGCCTAAATATGGAGATCCGTACCAGGTTGGCCCGATCAGATATGGGCACTTTTATTAAGTTGAGAGTTGCTGCAGTACGGATTGAACAGCTGATGAGGGTGACTCAGCCTGAGTCTGGACAGGGGTCTAAAGGGAAGAGACCAAGTGACAGTCAGGGTGGTTCTGGAAGGAGTTTCAGTAAACGCCAGAACAGAGCCTTTAGATCAGTAGGTGGATCTAGGCAGTCTGGATTTGGGCAGAGATGGAGGTTTGCTCAGACTGGTAGTGGTAGTGGAAGAGGTTCGGGATACACCCAGCCTCCAGTTTGTGAGCACTGCGAGAAGAGGCATAGTGGGGAGTATGGGCGCCTGACTGGAGCTTGTCTTAAATGCGGCTTCATGGATCATCAGATCAGGGATTGCCCTGTTACTTTGGGAGATCAGTCTACTGTTAGTGGGTGATCTGGGAGTAACACCACGGTGCAACAGAGTCGAGGTGGTGGATTAGGGCAGAGGAGCCGAGGTAGAGGCCGAGGTAGAACTGAGGGTTCCTTTTTTAGGACTGAGGGATGGGGCAGTCGACCGCAGTCCCAGGCCAGGGTCTATGCCATGACTCGGCAGGAGGCCCAAGATTCACCAGATGTGGTAGTAGGTGCACTTCTTATTTTTGGTTTCGAAGCATATGCACTGCTAGATCCAGGATCCACACATTCTTTTATTGCATCGTATTTGGCATGTAGATTGCATTGTGTTAGAGAGTTATTACAGTATGGACTAGAGGTGAGTACACCTCTAGGGAGTACTACTGCCTTAGGTGAGGTCTGTAAGGGGTGCTCGATCCAGATTGATCAAGCAGAGTTGAAGGCAGATTTGATAGTCTTACAGTTGAGGGAGATAGATGTGATTTTGGGCATGGACTGGCTTACTGCCCATAGGGCCATCATGAACTGCTACACCAAGGAGGTCGTATTAGAATCTCCTGGTCAGCCTAGAGCGGTGTTTAGGGGAGTTAGTCAGGCAGTGCCTCTAGAGTCTTCATCTTCAACAATTCCTTTCCCCTTAACATCTTTGCCCATTAAGTTAATTTCAGGAAACCATCTTTGGAGATAAAAAATGTACTCCCATGTAGCATTTGTATTCATGCCATCTGAGCATTGAATCAACCATTGAGTGATAGTCGTATTATTTCTTTGGTCATCCTCCTATCCAAAATCACTACTAGTACCTTCTCTGCTAGTGTGAGAAACTCAGGTAGGGTTGAAGACGTTCAAATTTTCCCTCATGTGCTTTCTTAAGTTGAGATATGTGAAACATCGGATGGATCACTGCATCAGTTGGAAGATCTAACTTATAAGCCACCTCCCCTATTCGTTGAATCACACTATATGGCGCATAGTACAATGGAAATAGCTTCTAGTTTCTCCTCTTTTGTAAAGAGAATTTCTTATACAGTTGTAATTATAATAAAACCATGTCCCCCCACCTTGAATTCTCTTTCAGATCGCTTAGAATCCATGCATTGCTTCATGCGATTTTGAGCCCTCTTTAAATGAAATTTTGTGACATTAATCATAGCTTTCCTATCTTGCAAAACTCTATCGACTTTCAAGATCCTCAAATCTCCTGCAACATAAGGAGTGTATACTAGTGGTGGTAGCTATATGAAGCTTCAAATGGAGCTGTATTAATAGTAGCTCTGTAAGTGGTATTGTACCACCATTCCGCTAATATTATCCACTCCTCCCATTTGTGAGCCATTTCTTCATAGAAACAACACAAATAGGTCTTGAGAATCTTGCTTACTACTTCAGTCTATCCATTCGCTTGAGGATGGTAATCAGTCGAACATTTGAACTAAACCCCTTGCATTAAAAGTTCCTGCCAAATTTTGCTTAAGAAAACTGGATCTCTATCACTAATAATAGGCTCCGGTATTTTCCATGCATTTTAAACACATTGTTAGAAAACAATTTAGCTATGTCACAAGCGGAATAAAGGTGTTTAACAAGGATGAAATGGGTGTATTTAGTGAATCAATCCACTACTACTAGGATAACCGACCTTCATTTTGATACAGGCAGCCCTACCATAAATTAATACTAATCTCTTTCCATCTCCCTTCGGGTATCTTGAGAGGTTACAACAACCTAAGATATGTAGAACTATCATGTTTATTTCTTTGACAATTCTTGTAATTTTGAGCATAAACTCTCACATCCTAAACCATACCCTTCCAAAAGAACATTCTTTACAATTTCTTCATGGTGGCCACTGCACCTGCATGCCCCCTATGACATTGTCATGACTAATGCCAATAATTTGTTAATGAAACCTTTAATTATCACCCACTATTAAACACCCCTTCCATCTTATTAACCAATCCTTCCATTCGTAAGCCCAATTTTAGTGATGTTGGACTCTAATGTTCGAATTAACTCTCAGATGGCCCTATCCTCCTGCTAACTATTCTTGATTCCATCCAGCAACTCACCCCGTATTTGCAATATAGACATCATTAATAATTCTGCACTCGTGACTCTTGAAAGAGTGTCTACAATAGAATTTTTTTACCACTCCAGTATTGCACCTCGAAGTTATAGCCTAGGAGTTTCGGAAGCCACGACTGTTGGAATGGATCGAAACACGCTATTCCAACAAATACTTTAAACTATAATGATCAGTCTTAACTATAAAAGGGTTGAGGCATAAATAATGATGCCAGTGCTTGATGGCTTTAATGACTGCTAGAAATTTGTTCTCGTATATGGATAACCTGTGGTGCCTCATCGTCAGTGACATACTCAATAAGGCTATGGGGTGGCCTTCTTGTTGCAGTACTATACCTATTCCATATCCACTTACATCAACTTCTGCTACGAATGGTTTAGAGAAGTCTGGTAATACTAACACTAGAGCTGCCATCATTGCTTCTTTTAGTCTTTCAAAAGCTCTCTGATCCTCTTGTTGCCAAATCCAATTAGCTAGCCTTTCCTTTTTAAGTCATTCTATTAGCGGTTTTGCCGACACTACATATCCTTTTATAAATCTTCTGTAATACCCTATGATTCCTAAAAATTTGCGTAATTCTTTAACACATTTTGGTGCTGGCCATTCCTCAATTGCTTTGATTTTTTAAAGATCCATTGCCACTCCTTCTAAAATTGTGCAACTCAGTTAATCCACTTGCCTAGCTCCAATGACACCCTTACTTCCCCACAAAAATAATTGGTTATCGAATAAAGTCCAAAGGGCTACTAAAAGTTGCTCCATATGCAATGACAAGGAAGAATTGTATATTAGTATATCATCAAAAAAGACTAAAATGAAGTGGCATAGATATGGCTTGAACAATTCATTCATTAGGCGTTGGAATGTCGATGGTGCATTCATCAACCCAAAGGACATTACTAAGAACTCATAGTGCCATCTATGCGTCTTGAAAGAGGTCTTCAAAATATCTTCTGGCTATATGTGGATTTGGCAATAGCCTAAATGCAAATCTAGTTTGAAGAACCAACTAGTTCCATGAAATTCGTCCATCAGTTCTTCATGGGGGGATCGAAAGATTATCTATCACCGTGAATTTGTTCAGCTCCTGATATTCTATGCACATTTACTAAGAATTGTCCTTCTTTTTGACAAAAACCACCGGCGACACATAGGGGCTATAGCTATGGTGGATGAAACCCTACTTCATGAACTCATTAACAGATTGCTCAATTACATCCTTTTGATTTCCAAAACATCTATACAACCTTACGTTGATTGCATTAAATCCCTCCTTCAACACAATTTGATGATTAAACTTACGATCGGAGGAAGCTGAGATGATTCTTGAAACACCTCTGAGTAATATGACAATACTATGTTAATCTCATCAAACACACTCGCCTGCTCCTCCGTCATTCACATCTATTGTAGTTGATATTCTATTGGAGTTGAGAGTTGCATCATGAGAAACTGAGCACTCAAAGATCATTATAAAGCCTTTCGAAACCCTTTACTCAAAACAACTCTTGATTTGCCTTTGGGATCTCCCCATAATGTCATCTTTTTCCCTTCCTAGTTAAACATCATCGTCCACTTTTTAAAATTGCATAAGATGTTGTTTAGTTCCACTAATCATTGAACC
Source organism: Erythroxylum suave (assembly GCA_027563595.1). Lineage (NCBI taxonomy): Eukaryota > Viridiplantae > Streptophyta > Magnoliopsida > Malpighiales > Erythroxylaceae > Erythroxylum > Erythroxylum suave. Next base: position 4,438,522 of record JAOSBN010000009.1, read on the forward strand.
CCCAAATTGACATCAAGCAATAACACCAATGTGCCAGTGTTGAATTGCACCCATTGCATGGACCATGCAAAGTTCCTACAACATTGTCGACATTCTAGCTGCAAGCCTTCACCCACCATGATTAAGATGGGATCAATCTCTCTAATATCACACTTCCCCTTCTTTATCACTATAATATCGATAAATTTATGGGTACTACTATTGTCAATAACTATGTGAATCTGTCTTTGTTGATGAATTCCCATCACTCCCATCTGATTAAATTCTATCTCCCTTGAAAATCCCAGTATGGCTTGCATAGAACCTATAAGATAGTTTTCCTCTTCACGCCCTCCCTCCTGATCCTCCTCCTCCTAGTCTAGTGATGATTTCCCACCATCATTCTCTTCGGAAACTAGATAAAACTACAATTGCCTTCTTTAAGATTTATAGTCTAACGTGTACTTCTCATCACACTAGAAACAGAATGCCTTTGCCTTTTTTCCATCGAAATCTCTACTACTGATAGACTTTAAAGATGTGTACGTTCTTACTAATGGTGACCACTATGTAGAAGAGGGTGTAGGTAATATGCCTTTAGTACTCGAGCTTTGGGTAACAGTTGTGGAAGAAAGTGATTTAAAAGTTGAGTTGAAATTATTACCAAACGTCACACTCTTTGTTGCATGGGTTTTGTGTAATATTACATTTCTTGTTGATATTAAAATAGCTTCCTATTTTCGAACTAATGCGTAGACATGATGTAATGAGTGAGGTTCATGTAATTTTACTAAAACATTAATCTCTGGTTTGAGGCCCTTAATAAAAATCCAAGTATTCTTCTAGGAGGGCCAACTTATTAAAATCATTATCAAACTAGGCGCAGTATTCCAATACTGATTTGTTTTGCTTTAACTCTTTATAACCTCCCACAGGATCGTCAAGGATTTTCGCTTCAAATCTCTGTTTAAAAGCCCTTGTCAATTATACCCACTCCACCACTTCTACCTTAGTACGATTTCTAGTGAATAAACAATAACATTCTTGAGCTCGTTCATCCATGTGAAGGATGGCTATATTCACCTTCATCTTCTCTGGTGGTTGCTATAACTAAAAGAACTGCTCACAATGATACAACCACAACTTAACATTTTCCCCATCAAATGAAGGGAGCTCAATCCTGCTCAACCTCATAGGGGTCATATTACTTTCCTTTTCGTATAGTGTCTAAATGTTCTGCTAATCCACTTAATTCCTCTTGTTTCATCCCTCTTAGAAGGAGTAGGGTTCATAACTCCAACATATCCTTTTCTAGTTTTTTTGTTCAGTTATGAACTTTCGGTAGTAGCCGTTTACTTTGATCTTATATTTTCAAGAGCAAACGATCTTGTTAACTCTGTGCTTTGATGAGTCCTTTCAAGTTATCTTCCAACCTTCTAAACTCTACTCGTTGGATTCCTTCTACCATTTTTAGGTCCAGGGTCACCTACTCTGATACCAAATTGTTGATAAAGTAATTCACGCACTTTAACAATCACACCCAAAAGCGCCTCACTTAACATAAAGTTGTTTTAAAGAGGGAGGGAGAGATAGGAAGTTACTAAGAGAAATACATAGGAAGAGGATTTCATTTCATCATAACCAGACATGTCCATAACACTTGCTAGGGTCCCTCTATTAATACATTTACGAATACTTCGCTAGACGTGAGTATAGAACATCATACTATATTTTATTCTAAACGTTGCGTATGGTACTAATAATATTCTAGAGTCTTCCACTTCCTTCGCTCATGCTTCTTCATCTTTAACAGTCACTCAACTTTAACATTTTCCTTTATTACCCAAACACCTAAACACCCAAATTACTCATTCATTTTCCCACAAACCAAACACCCAAACTGAGATATCGTTCAAATCTCTAGAGCCATTCGATTCCTCTCTTTCCCACCTCCCGAAAACAACTTCTCAACTTTCCCTAATCCCATCGTCACCTACAACCTACCACCTTCCACCATCATAGTAGGAAACGACATTTCCCCGCATCACCTACAATGTCTAACCATATTCGGTAAGAGTGAAAACTACATTTCTCTTGATGTTAAGTCTTTGTTTTTAGAAATCTTTGATATGTTGGTTCCAATGTAATGCTTTGTAATCCTATGTATTTTAAGCTACTTTATTATGCTCTCCTTCCTTGTTTCTCTACTGAGGAGGAATAAGCTAGTTTTTATAAGATTTATGATTTATTTCAACAAGTTAATTGTTATGTGGAGAATATGACAATGTCTAGCCTATATTCACCTTTACATGTCCCAAACTTGTATTCAATCCTTTGAAGAAGCAATGGGTAAAATTATGAAACACAGGTGTATCACAACCCTTTGTAACTTTTTCCTAGGCCATTCAAATCAAGGTATGAGATATATTCCATAAGATTACCTCCATATTAATTTCAAGGCAATACTTAACCTTTTTTATATAAAGCACGAACAAGCACAATGTCTTGTCATGTATGTGTGATTTTATTTAGTTAAGAATCTTAGAGGAAATCTTTTAAGATAAGGAAATAACATGGTCCAATGTAGTTATAGTGTAGCTTAACACATATGGTTGTAATTGCCATTTTCATTCTAGTGTGAAAATGAAACTTAAAATTTAGTTAATATAATATGAACATCAGTCATGTTTAGACTGTAATAGTTTTATGTTGTTTATGTTTCTTTTGGTGTATGTTCATTGAAATAATATTAGATCATGTCCCTCTTATATAAACTATCATTTTTGAAAGTACTCACCCATGTCCACCCTATATCCACCCATTCAACTAGCACACATTTCCTATTTTTGCCTATTATTACTTCTTATTTGTTTAAATTGGTTGACCATTTTTAAATTTAATTTTAGTTTAATTTGAATGATAAATTTAAATTAAGTATGTGAAGATAAATTGTTGTGAGATGTTGATTAGATTAAAGAGAACAATTTCTACTTTATCTATGAATAGGTATGAGAAATTTCTATAAAATTTCATTTAATTCAAGACTGACTATTTGTTCATAGTCTATGTTTGTAATGACATTTCATTAAATTTGGTGTCTTATTTATAAATGGATATAAGGGGGAAGGTTAGATGTTAAGGCTATTAGCTATGGATGCTAATGAGATGTTGGTTTACAATGGTAACAAATGAGTTAATTATGAACTAATTGCATATTGGGATGCTTTAGACATTACATAATTATCGATTGACATATTGTTGATAGTAGGTGCTATAATGAACTCACTTTAAACTATGATCTTGGAGTTTGTGTGCACATTTCAATTGGATGAGAAGAACCAAACTTTATTTTAGAACTTTTAATTGTCAATAGTGTTGTCAAATCATCAAAAATTTATTGTGATAACATCACAGTAGTTTTCTTTTTGAAAAAATACAAGAATTTAAAGATGTTAAACATATAAGAATAAAATACTTTACCATTAAAGAAGAAGTTCATGAACAAAGATTGTCATGAAACATATTAGCCTAAATCTTATGATTGTGAATCCATTAACAAAAGGATCATCCTTAAAGATATAGTAAACATATGAACAGAATTGACATTACTAGGTACTATGATTAAAAAAAATATTATTATTTATGTTGACAATCTAAAATCTTCATATATCGTTTTCTATATTTAAGTTTCTTAATATTTATTGAAAGTATGCATATATAAATTCCTTAGTTTCTTTGTACTTTAAGGATACCTTTTCCTATACTTACTGCAAAGTTCAAATAAATTCACCATATTATAGCTAATCATCACTATTCTCAAGTTTTTCTAGATATTTGAACCTACTACCACAAGCCAAGTTGGTTTAGACATATTATATTTTCCTTCTCCTTTTAATTCACTTAATTTGTCCTATATTTCTTTCATTGATTATTTATTTGTACTTTTTTTGTCTATATTCCTGAAATCTTTGAGGTTTAGGAATTTACCCTTGAAGTAGCTTATCTTTTGACTTTCATATGAAACAATGTTAATCATTTCATTAAAATGAAAATTACATTCACCATTGCTTCCTTTTCTTTTTTGTTCTTTTTTCTTCTAAAAAAACCTCTTGACCTTCCTTGTTAAGATATCTCCTCATTGTTGCATTAAGCAATAGTTTTATAGTCATCATTGTCACTTTCTTCCTTTTTATGTTTTAAAGAGGATTCTCTTTCTTTAGTTATGTCTTCATCCTATCGTGTTTCAATTAGTCTCATATTATAAACGAGTATTGACTTGAACAACTCTTTTGGTGTTTTGTTGTTTAGGTCTTTTGATTCTTGTATCATTATTATCATGTGTTCAAAAGTTTTCAAAAAAATCTAGGAATTACTCTAACCATTGTAATATTATTGTTAGTTTTCTATGTCCTTTTAATAAATTAATGATGTCAAATACATAAGAGAATATGGATAACTATATGGTGTAAAGCAATTTATCTCCTATCTTTGTCATTTCTCTCATGTTAGATCTTAAAGGAAGATTTGGTCACACCATCTATTGTATAGGTTTTGGTTTTGACCATAGATCCCATCTTTACAATATCCAATAACTATACTCCTTTCACCACAAGAAAAAATATCATCTGACTTTTTCAATACAAATAGTCATTGTCATAAAACTAAGGTGCTCAATTAATAATTTATCCCTTTATATTTAATTTTTTCCTTTCTTTCATATCACTAAGTACATAAGAAGAGTGAATTTTTATTTTACCACTTATTGACCTTAAAACAACGCTTTCTCACTGTAGAAAATAAAAACTCAATGTTTTAGAAACTTTGATTCTCTTGTAACATATATAATATTTCTTTGCTTTTAATTCTACGATGTCTTTTACTTCAAAGGAGACCTCTTATTATTTTTCTCAACCTTCTATTTTTTATATGATCAATCCTTTCCATTAGAAAAATATGATTTTTTTTCCTAAAAATAAGTTCTTCTAAAGAACATTCTCTAATCTTTCATGTACTCTTCATTGCTTCCTTGATGTAGTACCTTTCCAATTTTAATTATGATATCCCTAAAATATATGATGTTGGTACCACTATGTGCTTACAAGTTTTTTTTCACCTAGGTATAAATTATTAATTATAGTAGTTTGCGGTTGTATAAACTGTTCTACGTTTCTAGGATATCTACATATTTTTGTGGTATTATCAACTGCCTTTAGAGTAATTCATCTGTCAAAATCTTAACTCCAATATTTAAGAGAATTTTGATTTCTAAGTTTTATTCTAATTAAAATCCTCAACTGCTTAAGTGCTCGAGTTGTAAATTGTAGTAAAAGAAGGGTCCATCATATGAGGAGGTGTGAAGTAATCTAATCCTAAGTTCTCTAAGGCTTAAAAAATTTTATAAAAATAAAAATAGAACAGAAAAGTAAATAAGAGAATATGATTTTCGGATAATTGACTTGTAAAACTAATGTAAAACAAAATTAAAGTTGAGCAACACAAAAGTCACAAATTAAAGTCTTTATTCTATCATCAATGCTAATCTAGTCACTTATCTGTTAATATGGTGTCAGTACTACACTATTGAGGGATAGATTACTCTCTCTCGAGGTATAATCACTAAGCTCTAGTTGACAATCCCTAATTAAATTGAGTAACTGAAAATGTAATCTCTCAATTAACAATCAACCCACAACCTAATTAGTTCTTAAGTGTTCTAATGAACAACCGGATCCTCACACGGGATCTATCTCCATAGAAATTATTGATTTGATTAATCACATGGTTTATTGAGTCGTTTAACCCTCATTTATCCAACCTAATGATTTTTATTCGGTTTATCATCTTAGTTTATTACTGAAACATGCAGGCACAGTAATTAATTACAGCACCCAATTAATTTTTTTCTGTTGTTATACTTCTGAGTTTGTTTGTAATTAATGAACTAATGTTGTGCGAACAAAGGAAACTCTTAAAACAATGCAAGAAAGCAATGTAAAGATCCCTTATGCCCTAAATCATACTTTGAAATGAAAAGTTTGTCTCTATAGGAAATTAATTCAAGGTACTCGTTGAAACTATTAGAGCCTACCAGTTGATTTTAGATTAAGCACATCATTTATATCTTTTGGATATAATACAGTGCTTTCTTTTTGTATTATTGTTAATGTTTAAACTAAAGATTAAATGTTCTGTAAGATTAATATGGATACTACCATAATGATTATTATATCAAACTATAAAATCATTTTTTTAAAGAATAGTTTTGCATAAATGAGTAATGTTGATAGATCTTGGATGTATAGATGATTAACACCCAATGGATTCATTAATCTTAAGTTTGTTGAGGGAGTTCAAGCTTTAAATGACTATGCATGTTGTCAACCTACATATATGGATGATCTAAAAATCATATGTCCATGTAAAAAGTGCAAAATTATTCATTTTTCTCCTATTGATGAATTGAATCTCCAGTTGTTAAGAAAAGGGTTTGTCCCAAATTATTTTAAGTGGACACGACATAGGGAGCCATTAATTTGTAGCACGTAAAAGGGTAATGAAGTAAACTTGTTAATAAATGTAGATGGGTTTGAAAGGGGGACTAGATTTATAACAAGTAGTATGGGTGAAACTGAAAATTGTTACACCCAAATAGTTTATGATGTAGCTGGTTAAACCTTTTAGGGAAATATAGAAAATCTTAAAGAAGAATCAAACCAAAATGTGAAAAAAGTTTTTTGGATTACTAAATTTAACTTACCATAAATTATGGCCAAATTGTGAGACCATAACTCAATTATCTTTAATTTCTCGAATATTAAATATAAAGTCTAGAGGGCATATTTCTAATCGAAGTTTGGATGACATTCTTGCTTGCAATAATGAACCATTTCCTCTTGATCATAAAATGGTTGATAATTTTTACAATATAAAGGTACTTATTAGGGATCTTGTTTTTCTAGTTGAGAAAATTGATTGTTGCAATATAGGATGTATGTTGTTTTGGGCAGATGATATGGAATTACAAAAGTGCAAATTTGTTGTCAATCTTATAAAGTAGAAATTAGTACCTTAGAAGTAGATGAGATGACACAATGAACATGGACAGGAAGATGAAATAATGAGTCATCCATCAAATGCACTCGCATCGAAACATTTTAATAACACCCATTCTAAGTTAGCAGACAAAAGTCGAAATGTTAGATCGGAATTGTCGACAGATAGATTCCAAACTTTCTATCAATCCGCTCAACAATATTCATCATAGGCAATCATAATTACTTTTTATAATTTGCCTACATGGATGAGTATAAACGATGCATATATATTCTTAACAGTGATTTTGTCAGGCTTATGAATCCAAAACATAAAATTTATTCATTCTTACAACCATTGGTATCTGAATTGCATCATCTTTGGAAATTTGGTGTAGAGACATATGATGTGTCTCTTAAATAAATTTTTTTGTTGAGAGCAACTTTGATGTGGATTATTAGTGATTTCCTTGCGTATGCTATATTGTTTGGCTGGAGCATCACAGCGAAATTGGCTTAGCCTTACTATAGCAATGATTCTGATGCATTTTATCTTCCTAATGGGCGTAAAGCATCTCAGTTTGACAATTATAAGATATTTCTTCCTCTAGGTCATCCATTTAGACACAATAAACAAAAATTTATTAATAATAGAATGACATAAGCAATTACTTCCCCTCATAAAGCTGGTGAAGAGATAATGTAAGAAATTAATGAATTAGGGTTACTAAAAATTATAAAACTTGAAGCTGAAGAAGTTAATAGAAGCATCAGTAAAAACTTTGGTTAGTGAAAACAAAGTATCGTTTAGGATTTTCCATATTGGAAAACTAATTTGCTACGTCATAATCTAGATGTGATGCATATTAAAAAAAACATATTTTTGACAATTTCTTCAATACCATAATGAACATTGAAGGGAGGACAAAGGACAATGAACATTGAAAAGAGAAAATGATATGTCGCAACCAAGGCTCAGGTTATCACCATTTGAAGGAGCTTGATTTGTTGTGTGCAACATAATATATATATCTGTGTGTGTGTATGTAGGGTGTCATTTCCCATCTGAGGCAAAGAACAAAAAGGTGTATTTATAGCATTATACGTTGCAATATTAGAGAATGTGGATTTGTCGGCATAAGCATGATATGAGTTGGTGCTTACTCAGATGTAAATGTCTTAAGATTTTATTTGTATGATTTTATCTAATCAATGTACTTGCTATTAGCCCCTAACTTCTTTTCCTTTGGCCCAAATGGGAAATGACACCCTACATACACGCACATAAATATATAAATGTATATATATATAAAGAAGATGTATTTACAAATTATATGTTGCAATACTAGATAAGGTGGATTTGTCGGCATAAGCATGATATGAGCTGGTGCTTAGTTAAATGTAAATGTCTTAAGATTTTATTTTTATGATTTTATCTAATCAATGTACATATTGTTAGCCTTTTATCACTTGAGGCACTTCACAGCTAGCTAAAAAGGGCTTTAGGTGGAAGGTTAGTCAGATCACATGCATTGATGGCATATGAAGGTTCTATGGTGACTTAGCAAGTTAGATCAAGCATGGTGAAAGTTTTGGTAGAGTTTTGAACCTTGTACGAACTGGCATGGCTAAGGCTATGTTCTTGATGGACTAAGGACTTATTGTATGCTTAAATGAATAGACCATGGCTAATGTACTGGACATAGGTAAGCATTGGATCAAACCAGTGTGCTATGACCAACTTTGGCTTAGATGACTCGTCATTAATGAATAGAGATCATAAGGAGATCTTGGATGATATGGCAGATAAAATCACAGAGGATAAACATCAGCTTTAAGAGATAAAGGCCACATGAGAGGATCATCTGAAGGTAGTAGAAATCTTCATAGATATGGATAAATCATATGTAATATTTTATCCTATTACTTGGGATGTATATAAACCTTATTGGATGGAGTCCTATTTAAATTGGGATGTCATCTTATTAGATAATGACGTAATTTCATAAGATATGATGTGATTTTTGGTAGTTGAGTTCTATTAGAATTCTAACTTGGCCCTCAAGCCTAAATGCCTATATACCTCAAGCCTTGCTCCTCACACAAAGAGATTGAGAGAGCATCCTTTGTATACTTTGAAGGAAGCAATAAAGGTTTGCATTTTGCTATCTCTCTTTTTTATTTTTATTATTGCCTTAAATATTCCAGTACTTTGATAGTTTTCTTATGAGTGTGAGAATTAAACACTATGAGGCTCGTGAAGTGTTTGACAACAAGGTTTTTGGTCAATGATTATGTGGAAAAGCTACGTTTTGCTTAACTTAATCTAAGTAAGATTTTTGTGGGAAAAAGTAGGCGCAACTTATGGTATAAGTTTGATGTTTAGAAGACTTTTGGAACAACTGGTATCAGAGCCATGGTTTGAGATGGTGGGAGGTAGCAATTTGACAGAGCGTGTCAATAAAGTGGAGACATTTATTATTTCAATTCCTTAAAGGGAGAAGGATGTCACTTCCTACAACACGTGATTACAGCATCAAATAGTAGAATTGATGAAGGCACAAGAGGGTATAAGGTTTGAGATGACGATCCTAAGGCAGCTATTGTAACACGAGAGGGTGGACGTGTCGAGAGCAACATGGTAAAGATGTGTGAACCTAAAGTTTTCAAGGTGTTCAGAATGCTAAAGAGCTCGACAACTTTTTGTTGGATATAGAGCAGTGCTTCGTGGTTGTTAAAATACCTAATATTGAGAAGGTCATTGTGATGACCATGTGCTTGGATGGAGATGCTAAACATTGGTGGAGAATGAGGACCTCTACTAAAATCAATGTGGGTATAGATCTCATCAACACATGGGACAAGAGAAAGAAGGAGTTAAAGGATCAATTTCTTCTGATGAATACTTTTTGGCTTGTGAGGGATGCCTAAAAGAAGCTAAAACATGACAGATTGGTAAAAGAGTATGTTAAAAATTTTAGCTCCCAAATGCTTGATGTTGATAATATTTCAGGCAAGGACAAGCTCTTTAACTTTTTATCTGAGTTACAATCATAAGCGCAATTGGAGTTACTTAGGTAGAATATGATAGATGTGGTTGGTGCAATAGCAGTTGCTGATGCTTTGGTGGACTTTTGAGTGACTAAGGAAACTAAAGCAAGCTCCTCAAATTTTTCTAAGGGAAAAAGTCTAGTTCAATAGGAGAAGAGCAAGGGGAAAAAGAAGAAAGACTTCAATAAGGGAGATTTCAAGGTGAAAGGAAAGCATCAAAGTGCCTTCAAGAGTGGGGAGACATCCTCCAAAAAGGGAATATTTGTTCTTTACCTATGTAACAATCCACATTTTGTGAGAGAATGTCGGAGGAAGGAAGAGCTAAATGCTCTAATTGCCAAAGAAGAAGAGGAAGATTTGGAAGCGGAAATGAATCCAATTGCCTTGTTGAACGTAGTTAAAAGTGAGTCTAATCCTTTTGACAAGTTGATGTATTTAAGAATACAAGTAAATGGGAAGGAGGTAACTATAACGTTAGATACTAGTACGACACACTCTTTCATGGTGGAAAAGAAGGTGCATAAGTTGAGGTTTAAAGTGTCAATGACCCCGAAAAAGATGAAGACCCCTACGGGTAAGGTACAAGAAGTGGTAGGAGTTGCATACAAAGTCTTAGTAAGCTTAGGGATTTGGTGTGCCAATTTCAATTGCATGGTCATCAAAGTTGAAAATACCATACTAGCCCTAGGACCAAATTAGGTTCTAGTATGATACAATATCAGTACTGATCAATGCCAACTACTATTTTGGGTAATTTTTTTAATTTATGAAATAGTCCCTGACCCCAATTATCATTTGATTCAAAATCCTCATCACTAAGAGGAGTCTTATCATCATCTTTCCTCATCTACCAAACTTAGTTCTTACCAATATGTCAAAAGATCAATATTATCAATGGAAATTGGATCTGTTGAACTACTTGTGCTATTAAGAGTCCTAGTAAACAATAAAGTTTAATTATTAAAAATTATAAGAAATCATATCAAAATTAACAATGATAGTAACGTACCTTTCCCAAAGCTTTAAATTGTAATGAAAAAAAACTAATTCATTCAATCTCTTATGCTACAATCTATTCTCTTTTTTGGAATGGATGAATTCGAATGTACTTTAGATACATTCACAGCCTATTGCACTCACACATTAACTTAAAATCTGAATTGTAAACCTTTGCAATTTTGAAACACTAGTTCCGAATTAATCACACCAAGAAATTATTAGTAAGATAACAAAAGTAGTGTTATAAACAAAATAAAGTGATAATTAATTTTCAACAAATAAAAAAGTGAAACAACTAATAACTAAAGAAAGTTTTACTCTTTGTCAATAGAAATCGGTAATCCAAAATCGCCAGAAGACTGCTTGTAGAGCTCCATTTATAAGCTCAAGAGATCTTACATCATTATATGGCCAACAATTGTTGTAATAGTGAATAGCATTCATCAACTAACTTTAGCTTTCTTTGTAAAATTTGGTCTGAAATAAACACTAGGATTCAAAAAGCCCCAACTGCAGATAATGGAGAAGAAAGTACTCCTTCCCATTTCTCATTAATGATTGTAAGATATAGTATGTACAAAAAAAAAGCCTATGTTTCAGATCGATCTTGATTACTTCATTCACCCTCTCCACAACATCAAAAAAATAACCCATTGATGCCTTTTCTTCAGTATCATCCACACGAAACAACCTTACCAAAGGCTCACAAACTTAGATAACAAATTGGCATTAACTCACAATTCTTACTCGAGTCATCGAAGAGATGTGGATACTTCTCCTTTATGGCTTCCAAGGGCTCCCACATAGCCTCTTCCATGGAATGGTTTCTCTATAGGATTTTGAGTAGTTGAATTGCCTTGTTCTTGAGGATCTTTTCCTTTGTATCCGAAATCTCCACCAGAGTCTCTTCATAAGTCAAATCATCTCTTAACTAGACCTCAGTGGGCTGAATGATATGAGAGGGATCCAATCTATACCTCCTCAACATGGAAATATGGAAGACATCGTGTATTTGTGATAATTCCGGTGGTAATGCCAACCCATAGGCTAGCAGTCCAATTCTTTCAAGAATCTCATAAGGAGTTACATATCTTGGACTCAACTTACCATTCTTGCCAATCCTCATTATTCCTTTCTAAGGAGATGTCTTAAGGAAAAATTTCTCACCCACTTAATACTCCATTTCCTTCCGGTGGGCATCAGTATAGCTTTTCATTCTATCTTATGCTACTTTAAGCCCCAACTTAATTAAATTGACCTTGTCAACTATCATTTGAAGTAACTCTGGCCCCACTAATCTACTTTCTCCTTCTTTATTCTAGTGTATAGTAATTCTAGATCTCCTCCCATATAGTGCTTCATAAGGAGCCATCTGAATGCTCAAAAGGTACGAATTTTTGTAAGTAAATTCGACCAATGGCAATTTCTCATCCCAAACTCCTTTTAGACCCATCATACATGCCCTAAGCATTCCCTCAAAGGTACGAAGGGTCCTCTTAGATTGATCATCTATTTGGGGGTGAAAAGTAGTGCTAAAATTTAATTTGGTCCCTAAAGCCTCTTGTAAGCTTTCCTAGAATCTCTAAGTAAATCATAGATCTCTGTCAGAAATTATAGAATCTGGAATCCCATGCAATCTCACTATCTCATCAATGTACTTCTTTGCTAGCACATGTAGAGAATTAGTATGTCTAATTGCTAGAATATGGGCTAACTTCGTCAAAAGATCAACAATAACCCATATAGCACCATGCTTCCTACTGGTCTTGGGAAAACCCATTAGAAAATCCATATTCACCTTTTACCACTTCCACTTAGGAATGGACAATGGCCTTAGCTTGCTTGAAGGTGCTTAGTGTTTAGCCTTTATTTGCTAACACACTAGACAATTACTTGCATATTCTGCTACATCCCTCTTCATACATTTCCACCAGAAATGCTTTTTCAAATCTTTGTACATTCTGGTGCTACCTGGGTGCATAGCATAAGGCGCGTTATGTGTCTTGTCAAGTATCTCATCCTTTATCTCCTTGACATTCAGAATACAAAGTCTATTGCCTACAACCATAAGTCCATCATCCCTCACCACCACTTCAGATTTCTTACCATTCGAAATTTCTCCTCAAAGTTTGTTCAATTCTGCAACTTGTGCTTGTAACTCCTTAACTTTCTCCTTGAGTATCAGTCTCACTCTGAAATTTGCCAAAATCCAATCTGGCTCCTCCTGTGTCAAACTTATCTTCAGCTTAGCCATCTCTATCAACAACGACAAATAAACTCTCTGAACATAGGCTATGGAGGATATCCCACTCAAGGCATCTACCGCCACATTTTCCTTTCCTGGATGGTATTCAATCAATAGGTCATAATCCTTAAACAACTCTAACCACCTTCTCTGTCTCAAATTTAACTCTTTCTGAGTCAACAAGTATTTGAGACTTTTGTGATCCATAAAAATCCTCGTCTGAACCCCATAACAAATAATGTCTCCTAATCTTTAGGGCCAAAATCACTACTGCCAATTCCAGGTCATGAGTCAGATAATTCAAACTCATACGACTTTAATTGCCGCAAAGCATAAACTGTTACTTTGTCTCCTTGCATCAACACACAACCCAAACCCTTCCTTGAAGCATCACTGTAAACTGTATAACCCTCATCTCCCATAGGCAAGGTTAGAATTGGAGCACTTGTCAATCTGTGCTTAAGCTCCTCAAAGCTTTTCTAACATTCATCACTCTAGATAAACTTTTGATTCTTCCTTAATAATTTGGTCATCGGAGCAGCTATCATAAACAAATCCTTCCACAAAGCTCCTATAACAGCCTGCCAAACCCTGAAAACTCCTGACTTCTACAACTGTCTTTGGTGCATGCCACTTCACCACTGCTTCAGTTTTTCCCGGATCAACATGTACTCCATCCTTCAAGATCACATGCCCAAGAAAGATCACCTCATGAAGCCAAAATTTGCATTTGCTGAATTTGGCATAAAGTCCCTTCTCCCTCAGTGTTTACAACACTATCCAGAGATGTTTCTTATGTTCTTCTTCATCTTTGGAGTAAACCAAAATGTCGTCGATAAACACTATGACAAACTGATCTAGATACTCTTTGAAGACTCTATTTATAAGATCCATAAATGCAGCCAGAGCATTCGTCAATCCAAATGGCATGACTAGGAACTCATAATGCCCATAATGAGTCCTAAAAGTCGTCTTGCTTACATCAGCCTCTCTGATTCTAAGTTGATAGTAGTCTGTACTGAGATCAATTTTAGAGAAATCACGTGCCCCCTTCAACTAGTTGAATAAATCATCGATTCAAGGCAGGGGATACTTGTTCTTAATGGTCACCTTATTGAGTCTCCGATAATCGATACACATACACCATGTCCCATCCTTCTTTTTAACAAATAGGGCAGGCACTCCCCATGGCAATGAACTCGGCCTTATAAACCACTTCTCTAGCAACTCTTCCAACTATTCCTTGAGCTCTTTCAATTCAGCTGGAGCCATTCTATACAGTGGTATAGAAATAGGTGCGGTACAGAGAATCAATTCGATGGTAAACTCAATTTCCCTCACCGGTGGCAAACCAAGTCTTCTGGAAACACGTCGAGAAACTCCCTTACAATCAGAAAATATTTTAACTTTCTTTCATCCATATCGGTATCCACGACATGTGCCAAAAAGGCTTCACACCCCTTTTTCATCATCCAGTCAACTAACAAAGCTGAAATCAATCTAGGTGACTGCATTCTTCTGTCTCCTCTAAAAGTCACCTTCTCTCTATTACCAAAGTCAAACTTTACCTCCTTGAGACTACAATTTAACTTTCCACAATATTTCTCCTTAGCATCCATACCCAATATAACATCTAGACCCTTTAGCTCTAACTGCAATAAGTCCACTACTAGTTTATCACCCTCAATAACCAATCACAATCTTTATAAACTTGACTTATTATCACTTTCCTCCCTAAAGGAGTGCTAATAACCAATGGATCTTCTAAAGGCACCAAATTCACTTCACGTAATTTCATGTTTGCAGAAACAAATGAATGCATAGAACCAGAATCAATTAAAAAATATACTTCATAATCGAATAAACAAGCCATACTTGTGACAACTTTAGGTGCGGCTATAACCGCCTCTCTGCTCATGGTAAACACCCTGGCCTGTGCCTGACCCCTTGGCCTTCATGGAGGAATAGCCTTCCTAGTAGCCCTAGAATTGTCCACCTCTGTGACTAGCCTGGTTCCCGCTGTTTCTGCTCTCATTGGGGCTTGCAACTGTGACCCCTCTTGCCTTGTCATCTAGGGACATTCCCTGATCATGTGTCCCTTTTCCCCGCATCGAAAACACACTCTAAGTAATTTGAAACACTCACCTTTGTGAAACTTCCCATAATGCTCACATTGAGGGTTTGTATGCCTGCTCCTCTCCACCCTGCTATTGCCTCCTACCGTTGAGCTTTGCACTGAAGTTGGCCTTGACTTTCAGTTTTTATTAGAGGCGCTACTCCCCACCTCACTCCTAGTATGGAAACTCCTCGTACTCTTCTTAGGAATTGGAGCACTCATTCCCTTCTTGAAAGACTACTCCCGGTTCTTCCTCTTCTTATTCAATTAAGACTTAATATTCTCTAGTTTCTCGGCCTGAAGTGCAGCATCTACTAACTATTGATAGTCACAGAAGTTATGGATCAATACCTTCTCCTTAATCCCCAAATAAAGTCCTTCCTCAAACTTGCGGTATTTTTCCTCCTCATTCGCCACAATGTTGGTCACATATCAGAAAAACTGAGTGAACTTTAGTTCATATTCACTCACACTTATGTTCCTCTGTGTGAGATTCAAAAACTCTCTGCATTCTCTTGTATATAACCCTAGAGATGTACTTCTTCCTGAACACTTCTACAAAATCTCTCCATGACAACACCAGAGGCATAACCTGACTGTGAGGCACTGATTCCCACCAATGCAATGTGTCCCCCTTTAGCAAGCTCACTGCATAATCTAGTTTCTCTTCATTCGAGCACTTCATCTGAAGCAAGACTCTCTTGGTTCTCTTTAACTGTGCTCGTGGGTAACGATCTTATAACCAGTAATAAGTAAAAACCATTTTTAAAAAATGTACATGCATCATGAAAAACATATTTCCTAATTCTCAAATCATCAAACAATTTATGAGCAATTCAAATCATGCATTCAATAAATTTGTCAACACATAAGCACATCAAAATTTGGGTGGTCCATAAACAAAACGAGCTAACACATTCCCATGAAATGGTCCTGTGTAGTCATGAATAAAACAAACTAATGCAATCCCAAATAGTGGTCTTACACAATCGTAAACATGAGGGAGTCTTTAGAGGAGCTCCATGTCACCTGCAGGCAGGCGGGAGAAGCCTTTAGTCAAAGTGCACTTGATAATGGAATGGACCAAACCAAACCCACATAACATATATTTCATATCTTGTAAACTTGTTGCCCAAAATGGCATGTTTTTCGAAAAGGGATTTCTTAAACATAACATAAGAAAATAAAATCATTTTCGTATTCTTTTCATGATTCTTCCACAAAATATTCACATGACAAGAGCATAACACTTTATCAAAGCAATTGAAGAGCAATGGATGCACATTTATGAAACAATTGAAAACATTTATTTTCTTGATTTTGAAGAAATACTAATGACTTATTATCCAATTATAAAAATGTTACCCACCTTGAATTCCTTGCTTATCAATAGCTCAAAGATGTCTTTCCTCTTGCTCCTCTTACCTCTCCTCTTGAGTTCCTTCAACATTTCCAAAATCTCAATTTCAATAAAACTTCCAATTGAGAGCTCAAAGAAATACATACACTAATATTGATCTTAGAATACTCAAACCCACCCATGCATTTCTTAAGCTTCATGCATCAAGACCCTTCCAAAAATCCAAAGGTGAAATCATACACTTACCTTGAAT
>JAOSBN010000009.1:4464291-4480879 GCA_027563595.1 Erythroxylum suave
TATTAGAATCTAAATTAATGGATTCACAGTTGAATAATCAAGTTGGTTGCTTGATTATGGTTTAGACTGCAGTGTTGCGATTTATCTCCGTGTAAGTAAATGAGTTTACTTCAAGGGAAGGATAGGTTTCATATCATGATAGTAGTTAACTATCGATAATGGCATTATTAAATGAATCTGGAATCAAGTATGTTTCCAAGAATAAATTGGGCCTTTACTTTAATCTTAAAACATACAACTTAAGCATTCGCTTATTATGAACCACAATCTTGATGAGCGATGAACTCGT
Source organism: Erythroxylum suave (assembly GCA_027563595.1). Lineage (NCBI taxonomy): Eukaryota > Viridiplantae > Streptophyta > Magnoliopsida > Malpighiales > Erythroxylaceae > Erythroxylum > Erythroxylum suave. Next base: position 4,464,581 of record JAOSBN010000009.1, read on the forward strand.
ATGTGTTTCATTATAATTCTTGATATGATTGAAATGGATTTTTACAGAGCATTAGTCCAGTGTTTACATGTTAGAATTATTAATTGAAACATGTATCAGGGAACGTTCACTCAAATAAAGAGTTTAGAGTGATATCGTCACTTCTAGATGTTTTAAGGAGATTTGGTGATTAAACTGGTGCTAGTAGTTTGATGGACTAGCTACCCATCAATTCTTAACACCAAGATGAGATCTTGTGTGTTAGTCACCATATAAAGTAAAACAGGAGTTCCAGAAAGAAAAACCAATATAAGGGCAAAACGGTAATTTTACCCTTTATTGTGCGGATGGCTATAATAAGGTTCTAAATAGGATTTGCAATTGGACATAAAATATGTGTTCTCATAATATTTAATAGTTTAAGAGTTCAGCTAATTGTCTTTAGTGGAATGACATTTAATTAATAAACTATAATTAATTATAATGAGATTAAATGAATTCTAAGCTTATTAGAGCTTGAATTATCAAAGTCCAATAAGATTCCCCACTTGGTTGCAAAGAAGGTTATCAAGCTAAATAAGAAATATAATTGAGGTTTTAGAAGCCCATAATTGAATGTTGGGCTTGCACTAATTAATGGTTAATTAGAAGCCCAAATGTTCATTTAGAAATGGGCTAGACCTTGGATTAATGTAACTGATTAGATTAATTATATTAAAACAAATTTTTTAAAGAAAGGAGTAGCAATTCCGTTTTAATGGACTGATTGTGTAGCTGCATAATTGACATTAAATTGCTAAATAAGATGGTCTTTATTATGGTTTATCATCATTAAATGGAGTTATGAACTTACCATTAAATGATTTAATGGTTATTTTTTAATGTTAGCATATAACCTATTAGCAATCATTTGATTAAAGAAGAAAGATGTGCATTGGATAGACCATCTTCCTTCTTCTATCTTCCAAAACAGAAATTGGTAGGTCATATTTTGGTTAATAGCCTTTTCATATAGCCATCTTAAAGATAAATAAGAAGAGCCTCATTTATTGGCTACTTTATGATTGATTAAAGTAAGAAGTGTTGCATTGGATGCTATTCTCTTCTTTTATTCCATGCATAACAAAAATTGAGGGTGTAAGAAGGTGTTCTTGCATGGTTTGACTCTCTCTCCCCTTTCATGCACGAGTGAGCTGAAATTTGCATGAGAAGAGTCTCATTTTTTTGGTTCATTTCTTCTAAAAAAAATCTCCTCCAAACATTCTTCTCCTTTTCCACCAAAGGATTTTGTTAAACAAGTTGTCCTAGAAGAACAAGAGGTAAATCAAATTGGATGAGGATACAACAACAAGGAGAGCATAGATTGACAAAGAAAAGGATTCAAAAGCAAAGGCTTTGGATAAAAAAAGAAGGAGAGGATCATGCAGCGAGAAATTAAAGCTGTAGTGAAGGCATCGGTAGTATCACTATCTTGTTTATGTTTATTATTATCCTCATACCATATCATGCATAGATTGGCATGATGATTTGGATATATTGCTTCTGCTGCAAATAAGATTTCTAAAAAGTTTTGAAATCTACCGGTTCTCCAAATATGACGTGCTTTCTTTTCCCAATCCAACATTACCTAGTTTCAAAATTCATATACAAGTTATCATGCATGTCTTGGGATGTCTTAATCCCATTTGAGAGATATGTTTTACCCAACTTATCTCAAAAGAAGGTATACACTCCTTTGACTTTAACAACCCTCGGTATGAGCTCTTTGATTCACAACTTTCGAGCATAAACTTTCCTTTTGTGATATCTTAAAATCCTTTGAGAATTTCTCAAATATAATGTTAGATTTTTGTTCTTTGACCACAAATTAACTTAAAACACCTTGGTTTGAGTTGGAGAATCAAAAACTTTGTGGAAATTTGATGATGACCAAAAATTCCTCCTCCTCCTCCTCTCTTCTCCTTTCTTTCTCTTTCTTTTTATTAAGACAAAGTGTCTTTAATGTCATATGGTGGGATTCACGTCCATAACAAGAAGAAGGGTCTAGAATATGACTCTTCTTTGACTTAACATAGTGAATTTACCCTTTTGCCCTTAGCTTATCTGAAATTACCATTATACCGTCCAAACTTTCCTAAATTTGTAATTAGGCCCAAAATTTGAGAATGATCAAAACTTTTATTTTCATTTTGGTCCTCGAATTTTTACAAAGTATAATTAAGCCCTTTAGCTTTATAAAATTACATACTGGTCTTCCAAGAATTGAAAAATTACATTTAAGTGCCTTAACTTTTAACAGGTTGTAAATACGTCCTTATGTACGTCCACTTTTTAAATTAAGCTTTCTAAGAGTCCAGTAAGTCTATTAATCATGTTTAATAACCTCTAAGGCATTAAAACACATTTAACTCTGCCAAAATGGCCATATCCATCCAATGGAACCGATTTTACATACTTAGAAGCTTATATGTCAAAAATTTCCAAGATTTCGCATACCAATGAACTCTAAGTTCATGTAAGGGCATATAACACTATATCTCACAGACGTATATAATGAAAGTATTCAAATATATTTTTGAACTCATATAAAACCATGTATATATAGGCATACGGTAGTATCTCCAAGTACAGACCAATTCAAAAGGGCTCACAGATTCTGGTGTTATAGGTCCTCCCCCGCTTAAAAGAGTTCTTCCTCGAAACTTCTAAGTCGAGGATTCAAATAAATGGGGAAATTATGTCCCATAGCATCTTCAAATTCCCATGTCATTTCCTATACTTTGTCGCTTTTCCAAAGAGCTTTGACCGTGGGAACTTCCTTGCTGCATAATCTCTTTATCTGCCAATCCAAAATATGGACTGATTTCACCTCAAAACATAGGTCTTCTCTTAATTCTACTTGAGGCGTCTCCAAAATATGAGATGGGTCCGGTACATATTTCTTAAGCATCAAGACATGGAACACATTATGGATCCTATCTAACTTTGGTGACAATTCGAACCGATACGCTACAGTCTTGATGTGCTTTAAGATATAAAAAGGTCTAATATATCGAGAGTTCAGCTGCCCTCGGCTATGAAATCAAATTATACCTTTCTATAGTGATATTCGAAGAATGACCATATGACCAGCTGCAAACTCTAATGGATGTTGCCTCTTATCCCTATAACTCTTTTGACAATTTTGGGCTACTTTCATTTTCTCCCGGATGACTTTTACTTTCTGGGTGGTAATTTCTATCAATTTGGCTCCTTTAACTTTAGTTGTACAAACGTCGTCCCAACTTGGATGTGTCTTGCACTTTCTTCCATAAAGTGCTTCATATGGTGGCATACCGATACTTGTCTGATAACTATTGTTATAAGAAACTTTTATCAAATTCAAATGTCGGTCTCAGCTCCCTTGAAACTCCATCACATATGTTCTCAGAATGTCCTCCAGTATCTTAATAGTCCTCTCCGAATGACCATCAGTCTGAGGGTGAAAAGCAGTATTAAACTTCAGTTTAGTCCCTAAAGATTCCTTTTCACGACCCAAACCATACCGGACATATGACAACCACCGCATACCCGGGCTAAAGATACTCACAGTACCCTTAACCTAACTATTCAAGGCTAACTAGACATCTCTAAAAATGTTTCGGCAGTACAATGACTATAATTTGAAAATCGTAAAATAAAAAAAATTCTGTAAATCAATTTCAAATGCACTTCTATAACCATAGTAAAACTTTACCACAACTTCTGGACTTTGAAGTCCTCTCAAGAGCAATCTCAACAACAGTACAAAATATTCACACACATAAAGCCATTTGCAAACCACAAGAAAGACAAGCATTAATTTTACAAAATTATAAAGTGTAATAACATTATCATCAAACGTGTCTACATATTCATGAGCAACCATACAACAAAGAAATAAAACAGAGACTACATATATGTGGTACTGCCCCGAAAATGTCCAAAAGATCGCACGATCCACTCAGAGCTTCAAGTTTACTATGTTAACTTGCTTGGTTGGGAAGCGGAGCGGATGAGTACACTATATACTCAGTGAGCAAAGAGAAACATATATCGCAAATAGAACCTCGGTACACACCAAATTGATCTAAATAACCTAAAGGCAGTTTTATACATCTAACAATGCACAAAACCAACTATGAAGTGAATATGCACAACATAGAAACATATGGACCTAGCCTATGTCCTATACAATACTAGTTAGGATCCACATATGACTAGCCTATTAATTACTCATTCAGTGAACATAGGTTCCAGTTCCAATACCTATGAGTGGAAAAGCAACACATGTAAAAGTCAAATCTTGTTAAGAAACCAAATCTCAGAATAAGCCAAAACAATTATGAGTGTCACCATTAGTCGGCCAAACTAATATGCACACCCACAGAATCCTGATGTTAGCTTGACTTTCATCTGTGGCGAGTCCAAACTACGGTCAACAAGAGCATCATAACCCTAGGTAATGACCTCGTCGGTGACCAGACCTTTAGGTGTGCAATCACCCCTGTAGAATGGTGTCATTATAAGGGCTTGACTTTTATATAACAACGTCAAGGGTATGGGGGTCGCTTAATCTATTGTGCCCAACACATGATTGGCCAATCGCTTCCTCACCAACCATAAAAAATCATATACAAATATTGAATACTAAAATTAATTAAGGTAGCATGCCTTTATTTATCAGTCCAACCGATAAAATGGAACTATGTCAAGGCTCTAAGCCAAAAGTGGTTTAAAAATGTAGTTTTTCAGAAAATAAAACATTGTTCTTTACACTTCAAGTACAGGTTTGGTGAAAACAATATTATTTCTCAAAATACATAACAAAAATATCAGTTTCACGCCAAGTTCAAAGAGTTATTCAAACCAATGTCATTTATCAAAATACATAAGTATACCAGCATTTATTTGAAAATCAATTCTACTATGTATTGCTTAGGTTCAAAATTCACATACAAGTCATCATACATGTCTTGGGATGTCCTAATCCCATTTGAGAGATATGTTGTCCCCAACTCACCTCGAAAGAAGATTTACACTCCTTTGACTTCAACAATTCTCGATACAATCTCCTTGATTCATAGCTCCCTAGCTTTTACACATACAAATGCAATGTATTTACTACTCAAACATATATCTCATATTTATACACCATCACATAAGTGTATAAAACACAATATCTCAAATTTTAAGCTATAGGATTCGACCATGAAGCTTCGCGTAAAGCTACTTCTTTTATTATCCACATAAGTTTTCGTTTGTATTTTCCAAGGCATTTATTGCCTTAAATCCAATGCTTACACTTTTCAAAGCATAATTGAACACATTTTAATCCAAGCACGTTAGGATACTACTCATCAATCTAAGAAATAATTCAAGTTTACTCTAAGTAAACATGAAAGTTTCTTTCTAATGAACACCATCAAAATCCTTAAATCCTAAGCCAAGTCCACTTAGGCATTTTATCAAACACTTAAAGGCATAAACTTGAAAGCCTCCTTCTAATGCACTTATTCCTCATTTTTCATCATCAATTCACATTACACATACACAATTAACATCGTAGAGTTCATTTACACCATCAATTTCAAAAGATATTTACAATTTCACCAAGTTGCACCAAAGAGAGACCATTTTGGTTTTGGCTTAAAGAAACCTCTCTATGACTCATTTCATTCATTCAAATGATGTTTCATGCATAATTAAGCATGGAGAACAACATGTCTTAACACCAAACTCAAAATCATAATGTAGAGAGAGATGAGACAAAATTTACCTAAACTTTCCTTTGGTGATATCTTCTAATTCTTTAAGAATTTCTCAAATCTAATGATATATTTGAGTTCCCTAACCCCAAATTACCTTAGAACACCTTGGTTTGGGTTAGAGAATGAAAAGCATGGTGGAATTTGGTGATGGCCTAATGTTTCCTCTCTTCTTCTTTCTTCTCCTTTCTTTTTAATTAAAACTAAGTGTTCTTAATGTTTAATGGGGGTTGCATGGCCATAACAAGGAGAAGGGTCTAGAATTTTCCCTTAGCTTATGTGAAATTACCATTATACCCTCCAAACTTTCCTAAATTTGCAATTAAGTCTAAAATTTGAAAATGACCATAAATTTTGTTTTTGTTTTGGTCCTCGGAAATTTTCAAATTATAACTAAGCCCCTTAACTTTATAAAATTACATTTGGTCCTCCAAGAATTGAAAATTACATTTAAGTCCCTTATGCACGTCAACTTTTTAAATTAAGCTTTCTAAGTGTCCAAGAAGTCTATTAATCATGTTTAATCACCTCTAAGGCATTAGAACACATTTAACTCGGCTACCATGGCCATATCCATTCAATGAAGTCGATTTTTACACACTTAAATGCTTATATGTTAGAAATCTCCAAGGTTTCACAAACTGATTAACTCTAAGTTCATGTAAAGGCATATAGTATTACATATCATTGACATAAATACTAAAAGGATTCAAATACATTTTTGATCTCATATAAAACCATGTATATGTCAATAAACAGTAGTATCTCCAATTATAGACCAATACAAAAAGGGCTCAAAGAGTTTGGCGTTACAAGTCCTCCCCCCTTAAAGGAGTTTCGTCCTCAAAACTCTTAAGTCGAGGATTCAAATAAATAGGGGTACTAACATCTAATAGCATCTTCAGGTTCCCATGTCATTTCTTCGACCCTGTTGCTTTTCCAAAGAACTTTGACTATGGGAACTTCCTTACTGCGTAACCTCTTTATCTACTAATCCAGAACCTGGACTAGTTTAACCTCAAAAGTTAGGTCTTCTCTTACCTCTATTAGAGGTGTATTTCTTAAGCATCGAGACATGGAACACTTTATGGATCCTATGCAAGTACGGTGGGAATTCCAACTGATACGCTACAATCTCGATACGGTCCAGGATACGAAAAAGGTCCAATATATCGAGAGTTCAACTTCCCTCTGTGCTGAAATTAGATTATACCTTCCCAGGGTGATATCCAAAGGAAAATCATATCACCAACTGCAAACTCTAATGGTTGTTACCTCTTATCCGCAAAACTTTTTTGACGATCCTGAGCGACTTTCTTTTTCTCCCAGATGACCTTTGCTTTTTGAGTGGTAATTTCTATCAATTCAGGACCTTCAACTTTAGTTGTACTAATCTCATCCCAAAATAATGGTGTCCTGTACTTTCTCCAATAAAGTGCTTTATATGGTGGCATACCGATACTTGTCTCATAACTATTATTATAAGTAAATTCTATCAAAGGCAAATGCCAGTCCCAACTTTCTTAAAATTCCATTACACATGCCCTCAAAGTGTCCTCCAGTATCTAAATAGTCCTCTCTGACTGACCATCAGTCTGGGGGTGAAAAGTAGTACTAAACTTCAGTTTAGTTCCCAAAGATTCCTAGAATTTTGACCAAAATCGAGAGGTGAATCTCGAATCCCTATCCGATATTATAAAAACTGACACCCCATACAGCTTTAGAATCTTATGATTATATTGCTTTGCCAACCTCTCCAATGAGTGGGTTATGTGGATAGTTAGAAAATGAGTAGATTTCATCAAGCTATCCACTATAACCCAACTAGCATCGTGACCCTTCGATGTACGAGGTAATCTAATTACAAAATCCATTGTCACATGCTTCTACTTCCATTCCGGAATAGGCAAAGACTGTAACATACCTGCTAGCTTTTGATGCTCTACCTTTGTCTGTTGACAGGGAAGGCATTTTGCCATAAATTCCACTATTTCTCTCTTTCGCTAGCCACCAATAACTCTCTCTAAGAGTTTGATACATCTTGGTGTTACCAAGATGCATAACATATGTCAAACTATGAGCTTCTTCCAAGATAACTCACCTGGGATCTTGGTCATCTAGTACACAGAGTTTGTTTATGAAGACTAATAACTCGTATTCTCTCGAATGATCCTTAATTCGGGGTCAACCACTTGTGATTTCTTAATCTCATCAAATAGTGTTAACCGAACTTTAAACCAAGCTAGCAGTGTTTCCTTATCCTTAACCAATGCGAGTTCAACCTCAAGGCTCCTTATTGTCACACTCCATTATCATAAATTACATACTAGAATGCCCTGTGGATATTCTAGTATATAATCTATAATAATTAGGTGTTAACTGTCTCACCTTCATTTTATAACATGGTAACATATCCAAGAAGTCATGGCATCAACTATTGTATATAGAAGTCACCAAATTTTAAAAATCAAAATCTAAACTGTATTTCTCATTTCATTTCATAAATTCGAACGTATTTACATTGTAGCTTTTAAACACCCATACATGTACATCGAAAGTTTCCAATAATATAAGAGTACGTATAATATCAAGCCTAATAAAAAAATACGCTACATGAAAGAGGAAATCACAAAAAAATTCTATCTAATCTTTCCATTCCCAACTGACGGACCTTTGAGCCATTTCTTCTTCTTCCCAAAAGTATAAGACTATACTTCTTGTAGCGTCTCTCAGTAGCTAAAATCCTCTCTCAGTCCTGAAATGTCAATGTGCAATTTTGGTTGAGTTTTGTGAACATAATGAAGTAACCATCATCAATGGTTCACTCGATTCACGCAACATATCAATACACGTAACATTAATTCACATCTTTGCATTTTTGCATGGAGCATCACTTATCATTTTCAGAATGATCATTAGAATGATCATATACGATATTTCATTCGTACAAGATACACATTTCAATTATAATTGCCATGCACATGAGACTCACTTTCATTTATTATTTTCGTCACGACAGAGTGGCTTTTTATCTAGCCCATATCCCTTAGTGGATACCGACTACATTCATAACCGAGTCTGAGACTCTTATCACTGTCTAAGCTTTAAGCTTTTTATACCAGTGACTCTGGTCATAACTGCCTTTATCTTTCATGCATTCATGTATTGGAATGATTCACATTCTCATATTTTCAATCAATCATATTCGCATTGATCTTTTGAACTTGGTTCAACATTCAGAGATCACATTTAGAAGCACTTATTTCTTCATGTTCACATACAAGTAGCACTTCAATATTGCATTCATGCATCACAAGTCTTGGACCTTTAGTGTCCGGAATTCAATAAGCAAATCACATTCATAAATATTTCAAATCAGAAATTAAGCAAACAAATAATTAAATGAGACCATCTAGGTTACTCACAGGTTGCTCCCAAAGCTATTGTCTCGAAGTTCTGGTAACTTTGGAAGTTGACATTCCAATTGCTCCTCTATAGCAAGCAATATACACATATTACACTATTGCATAATTATAAGGGTTTGTTAATGCACATGTATGTATACGAAATATGCACAATGCATGTTCATGATAATCCCGAGTTTCAATCTATTATTCTTGTCACGTAGCATTCGTATTTCCAAACTCACATAAATATCATTTATAATTATGGTTTATACCTCAATAAAACCATTAAAATCAAAATTCAAAACTCATTTCGTCAATCCAGATTTTTCCTAAACATACCTGAGGGTCAATTGTTCATGTTCTTTCTGACTAAGGAAATGACATAATTTGAGAAAAATTTCTTCTAAAAAATTGTTCTTCTATCTCTTAAGTTTCTAATGATACTAGGATCATTCAATTTGGTTTAGTACTCTGAAAGTTATACTCCAAACATTTTTAGACTATTTTTATACTAAAATAGTGCCCTGTACTCAACTTCCACCCAAAAAATGAAATTCTTAGATACAGAATTAAAATCATTTTCTTCAGAAAATTTGTATCCCTATGTCTCTATTTTACTTCAATTTAAGAATAATTCCATTTGAATACATACAGATCAAGATATTGTAAAAATACCGAAGCATGTCCAGTGAAAATACTCTAGTTATGAAATTCCAGAATTCCTCATAAATTTTGTCCCAAATTTATCACTCAGTCTCTCCTAAATGATTTTAGATGGTTATAATTTTTGTGAAGATGTAAGAAAAACGTGTTTTTAATTTGTTGGTTCAAATCCGAAGTCATTTAGAGGTCGGGAGAAAAAGATGTGGACAAAAGAAGGAAAGATGTTCGAAATGGCCCCTTATTTTTCAAGACGATCAAGACTTTTTTCATTCCTCAGCAGAGTTGCGATCGTGCTGAGGCATGATCGCAACCTCCCTCTTGGTTCAACAGAGTCGTGATCGTGGCTGTATATTTTCTTTATTCTTTTTTTTCCAAACTGTAGCTCTTCCTCTATTCTTCTTCTTGTTTTCTTTCTTAAACCAACATCTCTAACTCATATCAACCCCATTTTTTAAACCTCCATTAACTCAACATAATCATACACAAATCAAATCCCAAGATTAAAACATAAACATCAAAGTAGAAAAATTATTCACGCATCTCATTTACATTTTTTTGCATTTCTTCTTTCATTTTTCTGTATTTTTATTTTTTGCAATCTCTTCATTTCTTCCTCAAATTTTCATTTTAATCAATCTTTCTCATCTCAATACATCACCATACACCTATTTCTAAACTCTAAATTCATTCATAAATACTCATTTCAGTTCATCTAAAAAAACCTAAGCAATTTATGTACATCAACAATAAAAACAAAGCATATATATATATATATATATATAAACTTAAATTAATTTTTGCACTATTCTCAGACACCTTTTTTATTGATCTTTCAACTCCTAAAATCATTTCAACAGTACCTTATCACATATTGATCATCTAAACCAAAAATTCAACAAATATCGATTTTCATACTATATTCACAGTGAACATGAAAAATGTCTATTTTTCTTATGATTATGAAATGTCAACAAATCACCATTTTTGTTTCATAATCCAATAACCCTAAAGGTTTAACAAGATACTTACTTGATAAAACTCCAAAATCTTCAAAAACTCCAAGAACACTTAATTCCTCATGCAACCACGTACATCATCTTAAAGGACGTTTAGGTCAGGTTTTTCTTAAGGCAAACGAAATAGGTAACAATGTAGGAGTAATAAAAGGTAGATGAAAGCAAGGTGTAACTTTAGAGAGAAAACCGTGAAAAAGATGAAGCTTAGAGAAGAAAGCCACAAAGAAGGAAATAAGACAAGACAAAAGAATGACTTGGTCTTTCAAAGATAGAAGAAACGTGACTTGGTCATGAAAAATGTAATTATCCAGTGAAACTTGAACTCGACAAGTGACACTTGTCACATATCTAACTTCTAAGGCTTTAACTAAGTTCTTACTGAATTAGTCCCATAACTCCCATCTTTTTATTCCAATTATCTCTAAAATTTTCAATAACAACTTCTCACAAATTCTAAAGCCATTTATAACATTCTTTAATATCATTGATTCTTATTTCTATTTCCATTTATCAATTTTACTAGCCAAGTGACATTTGTTTTCCTAATTCAATAATATCCAATAATTTCAAAATATTTTTTCTAAAATTCACCAAAAATTCTAAATTACTAAATACATTCTCCAAATAAGCCTTCAATACAAATAAACTACAATTCTCTATAAAATCACATTCCATATATATATAAATTAATTATACCCAGACTGTCGATGAATGCATATACAATCATTTTCATTTGCAAAAATACCTATATTCACATGTATGTATATGTCATATTATGCATGAACTTGAAATGCATTTTCTAATCCCTGAATAATCTCTCATTTTACTATTCTAGCTTTAACATGGGTAACGGGATATTAAACATATACTCATCAAATGAGATTTTGCCTGACAGTCTCTACTGAACAGGACTTCTGACTCAATGCATTGACTACCACATTTGCTTTTCCTGGGTGATAGTTAATCACTAAATCATAATCCTTAATCAATTCCACCCATCTCCTTTGTCTGAGGTTTAGCTCTTTTCGTGTCATTAGGTACTTCAGACTCTTATGGTCGGTGTATATATGGCAAGTCTCCCCATAAAGGTAGTGTATCCATATCTTGAGTCCAAACACCACTGCTACGAGCTCCAAATCATGAGTAGGATAGTTTAATTCATTCTTCTTTAGTTGTCTAGAAGAAAATGTGATCACTTGCCCGGCCTGTATAAGTACACAGTTAAGTCCCTGATGACTGGCATCATTGTACCCCTTAGGTAGGTAAAGCAAGCACTGGTTCAGAAGTCAATCGCTTCTTCAATTCTTGAAAACTTGCCTGACATTTGTCATCCCACTGAAATTTTACCCCCTTTCGAGTAAGCCTCAATAAAGTGGTTGCAAGTACTGATAAGTCCTTAACAAATCTCTGATAATAACCAGCTATCCCTAGAAAGCTGCGAACTTCTATCATATTTTTGAGCTGTTCCTGCTTAAGTATGGATTCCAACTTTTTTGAGTATACATAAATACCTTCTCCTAATACCACATGCCCCAGAAATCCTGTCTCCTTCAACCAAAATTCACAATTTGAAAATTTCACATACAATTGTCTTTCGTGAAGTATTTGTAGCACAACCTGTAGATGTCTAGCATGCTCCTACTTATCCTTAGAATAAATAAGAAGGTCATCAATGAAGATTATGACAAACTGATCTAAATAAGGATGGAACACCTGTTTATGAGATCCATAAATGTTGCAGGTGCATTTATCAGTTCGAACGACATCGTCAAAAATTCATAGTGACCATACCTTGTTCGGAAAGCAGTCTTATGTATATTGCTTTAAACAATCTTCAACTGATGGTACCCAGATGTTAGATCTATCTTTGAAAATACTATAGCTCCTCTCAACTGATCAAATAAGTCATCAATCCTGGGTAGTGGATATTTGTTTTTGATGGTAACCCTATTTAAGTGTCGATAATCAAAACATAAGCGAAGGGATCCATCCTTTTTCTTAATAAACAATACTGGTGCTCCCTATGGTGAATGAATTGGTTTAATGAAGCCATTATCTAATAACTCTTGCAACTGAACCTTTAGCTTTTTCAATTTTGCTGGTGCCATACGATATAGTGGTATAGATATCGGTGTTTTCCCCAGGACCAAGTCAATAGCAAAATCAAACTCCCGATCAGATGGCAATCCAGGTAGCTCCTTCAGGAAGACATTAAGGAACTTGTATACAATAGGAACATCTTTAAGTTTGATCCTCTATGCCAAAGTTTCAATCACTTGTGTGAGGTATGCCTGGCTTCCTCGAAGAATCAACTTTTTCGCCTTGACTATTGATATCAAACAACTCGGGAACACTCGTCGATCATCAGTAAATTTAATCAGGTATCCACCTTGAGTGTCAAAATCTACCTCTTTCTTATAATAATCAACCCTGTTGTGATTCCTCTCTAACCAATCAATCCTCATTATTACCTCGAAATCTTGGAGATCGAGGGGAATAAGATCTGCCTCTAACACAGCATCACCGACCTTTACCTTACAGACTGTATATGTTTCATCACGGGCCACTTGCTCTCCAAGTGGAGTGGCTATCATAAGAGTAGGATCTAATGGTTCGAGGGGAAGACTAATGTCCTCAGTGATGGTTACACTTACAAAGGACCTTTGTACGCAAGTGTCGATCAAAACTCTAGCATCCCTACTGAGAAGACATATAAAACCTAATACTACTACATGTTAGTAACTCATAATATTTAAGAGTTTACCGTTACTACACATAACAACATCATAAAATGACATGCATCCTAAAAAAAACCTGTAATTATGTTCAAATTGGCTCGAACTCTGTCACTGCATAAACTCTTACTTAAGCTCGCTGAGAAGAACGCTGCTGACCTACTGGAGGCATACAATTGCCCACACCAGTCCTCTGTGTAGATCTAAAAGACTGAATACTTGCCCTGACAGTCTCCCCTCGGTGTCTCACTTGTTGATCTGAGCTCTCTCCCTCTCTAGTTGAAGTCTAAATTAGTTATGGACAATCTCTCTTTAAGTGCCCTGTCTTTCCATACTAAAAACACTTTCTCGGTTCTGTAAACTTACTTAAATGTATCTTTCTGCAGTTTCTACACTGTACAGTTTGAGATGATCGAGCTCAAAAAGCAGAATTGGTAGTAGGGGCAGTGCTTTGACTTCCTAGTCGTAGTGACCGTAAACTGACAGCTGATGATGCAGCGCTTCCAATAATACCCAGAGCTGAACTACCATGAGTCCTCTTGAACTATTGGCTAGAGGGACCTCCTCCCTTCCTTTTTTCGATTTTTTTCCTCCCACTATCTCCCGTGCTCTTTAACCAACCTCTCGGCTCTCTCGGCCGACTATACCATCTTTTTAAACATGGTGGTGGGGGTAACCATCATCCTCTCTTGGATTGCCAAATGTAACCCAATCTTAAAGTGAACACACATATTTTGTTCATATGCCACATATTCTGGGACATAGGTGGCAAATTCCCTCAACTCTGTCTCAAACTCATGTACTGACCTATTTCCCTATGTTGGTGCCAAGAAATCATCTTTCTTCTGATCCCTATCAAACCTGGTATAATATTGTCTATTGAATTCATTGATAAAATCCACCCAGGTAATCTGATTTCGGTAGCGTCCTCGAACATTTTCCCACCAGACTCTAACATCACCTTCCAGTAATCATACAACTACCTTCAACTTCATCTCGTTAGACAGTCTCATATTGTGGAATGTCTCTGTTGTTTGCCTCATCCATGTTTTGGCTTTAATAACATAACTGCATCAATTTAAGGTACCACACCAGAGGTTCCTTGCTTCTTTAATATACCTCGAAATTTCAATCAATGGATGTTGCTCTAGCATATGACTAGGTACCATTATTGATTGCTGAGGTGGTGGTATCTGTGGCACTCTAGCCCCAGGCTGCGGCTATGCAGTATACTGTGTCCACCATGCCATCACCTATTGTAGAGCCTCTCTCGGCACCAGTGGCAAACCCAGCTGCACTTCCTTTGATGGTACATCAGTGTGAGGCTACCTATGAGCTGAAAAGCTAGCAATAACAGGTTTTGCGATTACTTGAGCACTATGTTCCTCTGGCTCAGATCACAAAGGTCCAGCTTTATGACATCTTCCCTTTCCTCGTCCAAACATGCTATCACTATAAAATCAAAGAAAAGATGATATTTAAAAAAATAGATTGGACTATGCCTAGCTTATTTGATAGCCCAAACACCCCCAATGAATGTCGACAAGTACTCTTACAGAGGTCCAGATCATTCAACCATTAAAGATATCAACTTAACAATCTGAGACTTAACTTCTCGACCAAATACTTTCGACACCCAGACTCGACTCCTAAGGCTCATGAATATTTTGCAAATAGTAATAACACTTTTGAAAACTTAATAACTAGGCTCTAATATTCCTAGAATTTTGGACAAAATTGGGAGGTGAATCTCGAATCCTTATATGATATTATAGAAACTAGTACCCTGTGCAACTTCAAATTCTCATCGATATATAGCTTTGCCAACCTCTCTAACGAGTAGGTTTTGTGGATAGGCAGAAAATGAGTAGACTTTGTTAATCTATCCACAATAACCCAAATAGCATCATGTCTGATTGAGCCCAAGTTTATAACATAAATTGGTGACATTTTCATGGCCTTTGCTATACTTTTTAACTCCTATCTCTAGCTTTTGTGCATAAATTGATTCTTGAGTTTGTGCTTTTATTTTATGTAGTTTGAAGGTGAAAATTGCTACAAATTAATATTAAATGTGCTAATTAATTTTCTCAGAACAATTGATACTGCAAACTACCATCTTTTTATTGTAGGAGACTTAAGGAAAAGGAAGGAAAAAAGAAGACATGGAATGAAAGAAGTTTTCCACGGAGAAGATTAATTCTTTCGCCGTGGTGAAGGATCTAGCGAAGAATAAAATCTTTTAGGAAAAGTTCGCCACAGCAAAAATCATTTGTCACCGTGGCGAACCGTCGAAAACTCGGACTATTTTTGGGAAAATCACACACTGTACGACCCGACCCAGCATCATTTATTTTAAAACCTACTAAATTAGGTTGTATCTGGCACCAAATAGAGAGAGAGATGACTGAAAAAAAAGAAGAAGAGAAGTTGACTCATTCCCGCCTCCTCCTTCCACTTCACCGTCATCCATTATTCTTTCCATTTTATCTATCACCGTATTCATTATCTATTGTTGCTTCCATGGATGCTCTTGGTGGGGTTCCAGTTGTGAGTTCTCCTGTACCAATGCTTGGCTAAGCACCGGTTCCTCTTGAAGATGTAGCAATGGCTTAAGTTCAATGGGCTTCAAAGGTGAGTAGTTTGTTCATATTTAACTACATTGTTGTGAACTCCTGAGTTAGGATTTATGCTTTGTAGTTGGATTTTCTTG
>JAOSBN010000009.1:4480979-4495897 GCA_027563595.1 Erythroxylum suave
TTTCTCTTTATTTCTTGCTTTTCAACTTCATTTCAATCAACTCATTCATTTTTTATTATTTCTAATTTCCACTAAAAATTCGGGGTCCAACACCTTAACCCTTACCACACTACAACCTTAAACAAGTCTTTTTGATCTATTTATGCATGCAATCCTTCTAGAGGAGAATTGGTGTATTAACAAGCCTATGGTAGTGTAGTTTCCTATAGGAAGTTTGAGCAAAACACTAACCCCTGAACAATTGAGAGAAATGAGTGAAAACTATGAGGGAAATTCATTTGTGCATCTTTACTTATCTTTGAGTGATGGTGTCAATGAATGAGTTTGCTTATGTACACCAATGAAAAAGTAGTCATGACATTTGCATTAACTTGATATTTGAGTTGGCTTGAATTTGAGGGACTAGATTTTTTGATCTTTGTGGAAATGAAGTGATAGAATTAAGTGGATGTATTTATTTTACTTGAGAATAAGCAAAGACTCAAGTCTGGGGATGTTGATAGGTGTGCATTAGAACATGTTTTTCTAGGTAATTGACACATGTTTTCTAGCATAATTGTTGTTTATTGTTCTAATTTAGGATTCATTTTGCATTTTTTCATTAAGTTTGATTTCCATTTTTTTCTTGTGTGTTTGATGTTAATTAAGGGTGAGAATTGACTATTTTGTATGTAGATAAGAAGAGGGAATAACTTCGAGGTTGAACAAAACATCAAAGAGGAGAAAAAAAGAAGAGTGAATATATGTCCAATTCCCACATTCATGGGAATCATGCAAATTCTCACGAACGTGGGAATTATAATCCGAGGCTTAATGTGAAGCTTCATTAAACTTAGAAATTTTAGACTATTTATGTAATATCCCCACTGCTTTAAGGTACATATCGGAACACCCTTATGACATTCTAGTACGTACACTATAACAATAGTGTGTTAACTATCACACTCTCACTTGATAGCATGGCAATTTATTCCACTTAATCATGGCATCTACTGTCATACCAGAAAGTCACCAAATTTTAAAAACAAATGTCCTTTTTTCATTTCACAAATCTGAATGTACATACATTGTAGCTTACAAAAATCTGTACATGTACATCATCTTATTCTAATACAAAATGTACTAAATGAAAGAGGAATTACAAAATATCTACCTAAACTCTTTAGTCCAGCTAACTAACCTTTAAGCCATATCTTCTTCACAAAAGTACAAGAATTAAGTTTCTTGTACGGTCTCTCAATAGTTAGAATCCTCTCTTGGTCCTGAAATGTCAACATGCAAATTTTGGGTGAGTTTTGTGAACTCAGATGATGTAACCATCATCGATGGTTCACTCAATTCATGCAACATATCATTTCACATAATAGATAATTCATATCATTGCATTTTTTCCATATAATAACACATATCACATTCTCATATAAAAGTTAGACAATTGCATTTCAATCAATCAAAATACTTAACAAAAAGTATATGGAATGCACATGTGACTCTTTTCTATTGATTACATTGTTGTAACCGAGTGCCTAAATTGTCCCGTATCTATTGTGGATACCGGGCTCATTTATACTGCCCCTTATCTGTTGGGGATACAAAGCTCATTTTACATAATGAGCCTTTGGCTTTTAATCACATTCGGAGCTTTGAGCTCGTTTTTAGTGGCTACTCAGGTCACAATTCTCATTATCTGATGAAGCATTCATGTATGTAATGCATCTCATAATCACTCAATCAATTCAAGAAACAATTAGTTCGTCTCATTCACATATAATTAGCAATTCAATATCTCATCCATACATCATAATCATCGGACCTTCGTGTCTGGATTTCAGTACACAACATTTCACGTTCATAGGATAAGTCAAAACAGAATTTAACACAACAATAACTGAGTGAGACCATCTAGGTTACTCACAGCTTGCTTCCGAAGCTATTGCCTTGAAGTTCCGACAACATCTAGATGTTGACGTTCCAATTGCTCCTCTAAAACAAGCAATATACACATATCACACTTTAGCACAATTATAAATATTCATTTATGCACATGTTTGTATATGAAATACGTACAATGCATGTACATGACAATCCTAGGTATCTTTCCATTATTCTCATCACATAGTCATACATATTTCCACACTCACGTAAGTATCATTTATACTCATGGTTTATACCTCAATAAAACCATAAGAATCAAAATTCACAACTCATTTCTTCAATTCAAATTTTTCCTAAGACACACTTTCGGGTCAACTTTCCATGATCAATCTAATAATGAAAATGAAGAAATTAGAGGGTACTTTCTTCTAAATTTTTTTATATATCTCACAAATTTCTAATGACACCAAGATCACTCTTTGGTTCAGCATCCTATGAGTTATGCTTACAATACCACAAACTAGGTATAATTGAACTTTTGGCTAGCTCATGATCATACCCTCAAATTGTAAAACTCATAACTTTCAACTCATCTATCTAAAAATTACAAACTTAATACCAATTGAAAGATAAGAGAATTTACTACAACTTTTGTGAAGATACCTTTGTCTAATTCAACCTATATCCATTCAATTTTTATGATAAAATCAAAATATAATTTCTATCTCGGGTAGTACTACAACCTCAATTAAGACTCAATTTCACACCAGATTTTGAAAGTTTTAGAGATAGAATTAAATTTTGAATTCTTCAATAAAATTGTGTAATTATACTCTAATTTAATCTGAATCAAAAATCATCTCATTTGGACATATACAGCTTAAGATATCATAAAAATACCAACACATGTTCAATAAAAATACCCGCATAACAACCCTCAGGTCTCTTGTCGTGATCACAACTATCAAAATTCACCAGCGCTGTCATCATCATGATGCGACGTGATGCAATTGTGACTTCTGCATTCACCCAATAGAGTCACAACCACGATGCATCGCGATTGCAACCTGCTTCTAAACCACTGCACTCCTTCTTTCTTTTATTTTTATCCGAACTTCCCTTCCATTTTAAGCCTAGAAAATGAGGTTTTAAAGCGAAGTATCCTTCTAAAAAATTGTTCATCTATGTATTAAGTTTCTAAAGAAATTAAGTTCATATAGTTTGGTTCAAGATTCTGAAAGTTATACACAATTTACTACTTACTGTTCAGAAATAGAGATATTAACTCGAAACTCAACTTCAAGACAAATTTCAAAACTCTTAGAGACAGAATTCAAACTCGATTTCTTCATGGCAATTGTAGCCATTTGTCTCTAGTTCAATATAAATAAAAATCATCCTATTTGATATCTGTAGGTCAAGATATGTCTAAAATATAGATGCATGTTCTGTAGAAACACCACATCTAGCACATTTCCAGCACACTTCATCATCACTTTCACCCTAATTCATCTATTTTTCTTAGTCTATCACCTTTAACTTATATTATCATCAGTTCCTCTTCATTTATACACTAATTACAGTTCAATATCATCTATACAAAATTAAAAATCCATGCTTGATCATACACACCAAAAACAAAACACATTCATCACTCTTATAAATCAAACACCCACGAAATTACCTAAGGAATGTCATATTCAAAACAAAACCTCAAATTACTCATCATAATGTCCCATTTTCACTAATCCATGAAAATTAAAGCATCACTTACTTGATTTCTCTTCAATGTCTTAAAACACATCAAGAAGCCCTAACTTCCCATGTCACTCATGTACATCATCATAGAAGTTGGGGGGTTGGGTCTTTAGTGAAAAATGAAGAAGAGAACAAGATGAGAGTAGCAAATGAAAGAAAAGAATAAGGTTCACTTCAATGTAGAGATGAAGAGAGTGTCATAGAGATGAGAACAAAATGAAGAAGATGAAGAGTGATTAACAAAAAGAAGAGAAGAAGAAACAAGATACAAAGCAATTAAATGGTCTTCCAATTAATAAAGATATCGTCGGTTTTAAAACATGGCTTGGAAAGTAACATTGCCACTTGCCACTTGTCAACTCCTTATAGGTTCACTTAGGTTCTCTCATTTAATTTGTCCAATCAACTCCAATTTCTACTCCAATTGTCTCCAAATTTCAATGACATATATCATTAAAACCAAATGTCATTTATAAAAATTTTCAATGCCATTTAACTCTTAATTCTACTGCTATTTATCCATTGTCCTACTACTTGGCATTTTTCCCAGTCCAAAATTAAGCAAATTTTCAGGAATTTATTTCTAAAATTTTCCAAAAATTCTAAATTACTAAATACTCTCTCCAAATCAATTTTCAACAAAATCACAATCACAATTCAATTATAAATCAATTATACCCGGAATGTCAATGAATGCATGTACAATTATTTTCATGTGAAAAAATTCAATATTCAAGAGTCTGGGATATCACATAATGCATGAGCATGAAATGCATTTTCTAATTTCTTAATAATCTCTCATATTTATTGTTCTAGCCTTAATATGGGTAACAAGATGTTACAATTTAAACATCATTAAGCCTCCATCTTCAAAAGAAGACAACACCCATTTGTAGAAACACCATCCTTGAGTGAAGAACACATGTTTGGAGCCTTGAGGAAGGATTGAAGACAAGGATCATCATCAGGATTAGGCAAAATAGCACATCAACCCCAAAATTCTAGATTTTGACAAAGAAGAGAAGGAGTCCTCATATTCAATTTTTTGTCACTTCTATTCTTTTTAGTCTTTGTAAAGATGGTTTATTTGAATGTTTATGATGTTGTTGAGACCATGTTAGGATGATTTCACTTCAGGGATTACTTTTGGACCCATTATGTTGAACTCCTGTCTTATAGAATTGAATGAAGTTTCTTTGATGATTGTTATTTTTAATTGTCATCTTGCAACAAATCGAGAGAGTGAGTAAGATGAAATATGTCTAGGATTGTACAATGAGAGTTGGCGACCTATAGACATACAATTTTCATGTTAATTGAATAGTTAGAAGAGAGATCTCAGCTAGGCAATTGATCACCTCGTAGGATAGTTTAATAACTAGTTGAACCGATAGAGTCATTGGGTAGGTTGAGAGATCATCTAATTGATTCCTGTTAATTCAATTAGGGATAGTTACACCTTGAGAAAGGTTAATTAGCAATTCAAAAAGCTAGGGTGAGACACAATTCAGTCAATAGAATAGGAGGGAGATATCATAGGGAAAAAAGTAATCTCTAGTCTTAAGATTCTTGAATTCCAATTTTCCTGCATTTTGGTATTGTCTATTAATTTGTCGTTAGTCTTTTATTTTTAATTTAATTTCTATATTGTTTTCATTAAACAATTCCATTTTTTAAACAAAATTGTGTCTAAATTAAGCGGTGTCTATGCATCAATCTCTGTGGGATCAATATCCGCTCTATTTAACTAAAAGTCACGACCCGTTCAATTTCGGTTTATGAGCGTAAAATAAGTAGATAGGTTTCACCATCAACAATGCCTCATTATTGATTCTCAAATGAAATTGGCCATCATATCTTCTATAGTTGGCTTATTAGTTGGAGGTGCTTGGTGTTGTAAATTTTCAACTAGAGTGTAATCATTCCAAAAGTTTCCATTCTAAATTGTAGTTATTCTAGTAAGTTGTACCTTGAGGTTGATTGTTCATGCTTGGTCACTCCCACATATAGGTTGGTGTTCAACATTTATGATTGTAATAAGTACCCTCATAAACGTTCCAACACAAAATAGACATCGGTCGAGTCTTTTAAAATATATAAGGGAACCTCTCTCTCTCTCTCATATGATAATGTTACAGATTACGAAGACATATTCTGGCTCCCATAAAATTATTATACGCTTCATCCATCCATTGTTAGTTGTGGCTTTAAAGTTAAATCTTAATTCCTAAAACAAACCACCAACATATTGTAAATGTAGACAAGTTCATCAGATAAATAAATAAACAAGATAAAAATACAATAAATTAAATACAAAAAATAACAGCCTAAGTAATAACATTCAGGTGTTAATAATACCAAAGTCTCTAGCAACAGTGTTAAAAACTTGATTGACTTATTCTAAGTGTGCCAATTATGAATTAACTGCAAGTGTACAACATAGCTATAGCTAGTACTGACAAGTAAGGGTTGATCCCATGAAGATGATGATTATCATTAATTATCGTTGTCCTATTATCAAATCTATGAATTTGGGTTTTGATTTTTAATTAAAGAAATTATAAATTAAGCAAATAAAATAAAACAGGCAACAATATTAAACAGAGCAACAAAGAATCACATAGCAAACTATCAATATCGAGAATTAGTGTCTAGGTTTTGAATCTCCCAAACAACTCTTATCTAGTTGATCTATTATTATACAATTGTTTATTGACTATTGGACCATAGAAATTCCTATAGTATACTAATAGCTCTCTCAAGTCTAATAGTAACTAATCCTAAGGTTATCAATGAAATTACATAGGTTAAAGTTTATAAGATTGCTTTACTAAATTATGAATTCCGCTATTAGGTTTGACACTAATCCAGAGGATTTATGTCATCCTATCTCTAGGGTTACAATAA
This sequence comes from Erythroxylum suave, assembly GCA_027563595.1. Classification (NCBI taxonomy): domain Eukaryota; kingdom Viridiplantae; phylum Streptophyta; class Magnoliopsida; order Malpighiales; family Erythroxylaceae; genus Erythroxylum; species Erythroxylum suave. The sequence continues at coordinate 4,487,520 of JAOSBN010000009.1, forward strand.
ACTCTTTTCAATTATTATAGATCTATTTATATAACGATTCCCCAATCATTATGTTATGAAATCATATTATAATATAATATTTTGGATCTATTAGAACATATTTTAAACATATAATCGAATCACAATAGATCAATCAAAACAATTGCACTAAATTAAAAAAAATCAAAACATATTATGGTATAGACATAGGGTCATCTTACCTAAACACTAAATAAATTTAGTTACACATAGTAGAAATGAAAACGAACCTAAACAAAAAGAAAAATGAGTAGAAAATAAAGGATTTATAATTCTAAATCTCCCTTTTTTTAATCTCTTATCAATGTTTTTATAAGGAAGAGTTTTGATCTTATATTCTCTTGGATATTTTGGTGATTTCTTCTTGTTTTTTCATTTCTCTGGATCAAAATCACCCCTTAAATAGCCTCTAAAAGTTTGTAAATAGATCTACCCATCTTTTTCTCTATTTTACCTCCAAACACGTCATTTTATATTAATTTTAGGGATCTGTGTGATATACGACCAAGTATTACACCATGTATAACTCAAAATACCTATAATTCGTGATTCTATATGGCCTGAGAGAAGTACACGGGCTGATGCATAGTCCTGTATCCCTTCTTTGCTTCAAATCTTTGTTTTATAATGTGTTTTTATCCAAATTATTCTCCATTTGATTCATAGAGGTAATTATAATATATAAACACACTTAGAACAAATTAAGTAGCAAATATACAATAAAAGTATAAAATATCAAGCAAAAATAAATCAAATATGGGGTATAAATATGGTTAGTTATGTATCTATCAAACATATTAGGATTTTTAGCTCTCTTAAGTCATCTTTATCTTTTGACCAATTTTTCTTAGGCCTACCAAGCATAACTATTTTGAATGGTGGATGAAGCTCTTCATCAATGTTTAGTGACTAGAATTTTTTCTTTTTTTGGTTTGTAATTGCATATGAACATCTCTCTATGATAATACTCATCCACATGTGTCTTAAGTTGATGCTTAGAATATAATACGAAACTAATAACATGACTACAAGGATATACAGAGAGTTCTCATACCCTATAACTACATCTTCTTCCTACCCAATTAGACAACGTATGTATCATCTCTATTAATAACTTCATGTTTCTTGTTCCCTTTTCCAATGACTCTCCATTCTCTATTTCATTACAGTCAATTTATTTGTGTTCAATTTATTTATAACTTTATATACTATGTCTCCCTTCCATCACTTAACTTGTTCCTTAGGGCTGGAATGTCTTTTCATTAATATAGTCATAACAAAATCTAACATGATGATGATAGGACAATCTTTGGATACCAAAATTCAAAAGCTGAATATTATGATGATGATGTCGTTATCCTTAACTAGATATTTTGAATCAATACATTAAAAAGTCCTATTCTATATTTCCTTGGGATATTCAAGCAAGTCTAGTACATATTATGGTATAAGTTTGTGCAATTTGATAAATCTATTATCAAATTCTTCAAAACAAACATATATTCTCTTAATCACTAACTTATCTTTTGACCTTTTAAGTTAAAACTTGATTCTTAAACTTAGATTCATTTCTTTTAACTTAAAAATATAACCATAAATCTTTTCACATTAATTATAGTACTCTTTTGATTGTGATATAAGAACCTTCCTCCTTGTACACTTACACAAGCTGGAATTAACTAACAAATTTACTTTACCTTACATTCTTTTACCATTTTCTTGATTTTAATGCTCTTCTTATCTAAGAACCTTTTTTCTTGAATTATCTTATGATAAATATATAGAACTAACCTACACTCTGGTTTGTAAATTTTTAGCTTGAAGTACTTATTTTTCTATCAAATGAAACATATAGCTCAATGGATAACTTTGGCTGTAACAATATCTTACCCTTTTTACTTCATTCCTTTTGAAACTCAAATCAAATCTTATTGAATTTGTATAATTTGTAACCACTTCCTTCAAGTTTTTTACAATATCAAACACTATCCCTAATAACCATTTAGTTGTAACGACTCCATAAGCATGTTTATTATTAGTTTGACAAGATTACCTTAAAGCTTCGTCTAGTTTTTCAGCACAAATATATTCATCACTAGCGAAAAGCCCCCTAGATCTAACGAGTTAATGCACATTATATCATGACTTGTATCAACATTAATATTGAAATCTAAGTTAGAAATACCTCCATTAGGAGCACCCAGTTGCCTCTATCATAGCATCCAAATCACCTCCATCAGAACCAACCAAATAAGAATGACCATAATCCCTGAATTTAGAGTCATTAGTTAATTCTTCATCTCCAAAATTACCTTTATCATCCAAATCACCACCACCACCACCAACTTCAACTTTAATATTATTAATATCTCCAAAATGAATATTACAATCACCTCCTAAATCAACATCGATACCATTATCTCCTTCCAAATCAACACTAGTGTTACCTCCCAATTCAACGATAATCTCATTTTCATGGAATTTATCATTTCATATCAACATATGTTGGGGGTACTGATTTATCAATATGATCAACGTAAACATCAACTATACCACACAACTCTAACAATTTAATCAAATCCAATATTCTCTGATTGGATTCTAAACTCCTTAAACTATCATCCATCTGCTTCTCAGGAATCAAATATCATACAGTAACAATACTTTTATAGCCTAATACAACACTCATTGTGTGTACCTCTCTTAAACACACATAATTTAGGTTTATATTGTTAAAAAATTTTAAATGCCTTACCTATATGTTTTAATGTACCTTCGTATGTCTACCCCCAAATAATCTTATACTAGACTTTATATTTACTACCATCGTATAGATATATAAATGAAAATAAGTCAATCAATAATTTGGAAAATTATCATATGCACAAAAAAACATATTGATTTATCAAGATTCATCAACCATGTTGAAAGAAAAAAACATAGTCCATAACTGAAAAAGACCTAATAGATCAATGTAGAATAATAAGAATGAAAAAGTAACTTAATTCATAATGTAAGTACCTAATGGCAAGTACCTGGTGTATCAAAACTGAATTTCACACAAACAAATTTCTAATTTGTGTATAAATAAGTCCCTATGTGAATAACATTTCACCTCTCTCCAAAGTCGTTAAACATGGGATTTTGTCCAAAATATTAGCCAAATAAAATTTAAGGTACCATTAACCTTTATTTTATACTATGAAATACAAGGGACTATAGAAGGACCACCGTCCTGCATTGTCTCCTCCTTTGTAGACAATAGTTATAGATAAAATCATACATTATACTATATTCATGGCCGAGAACAAAAAAATAAACTAAAAAAATAGCCAAAAGGTAGGATTAACCGACCTATTTAGACCACTTGATTCTAACTCTAAGCTATCTGTAGTCGGAGATTAATTAGTGTTTAATGAAATTGTTGTTAAGGAAACAAAGTAGTTTTGAAGAGTTAGAAGGTAACAAGGGTGTGATGAAATTGAAGATGGGGAAAAAGGAAGGTTTTGTGGAGATTGAAGTTGAAATTAGGATTTAAAAAATGTAGACGAGTCTTGGGGTCAGGAATTCTTAGTATTGGCGTCGAGTATTTTTGGTTTGGTTAAATTATTGAAAGTGTTTGATTTTTCAAAACAGTAAAAGAGTAAAAGCTTTTAGGAAGTTAAATGATAAATAATGCGTCATTTATCACGTTGACAAATTCGCTGATCTGACAAGCCATATGTTTCCAAGCGACGGGAATGTCATGTCCAATTAATAGAAAGCTGACGTGGTGATAGAGCAAATTGTTCCTTTAAAAAACGTGAAGAAGTGAATTGGTATAATAAATAATGATATAAACCAGCTTAGACATCTGTAAAATGTTGAAGACAAATTGAGCTTTTTGCTAAGATGCTTTGTGTTTAAAAATTTGGTTGGGACAATAGACAAAGGCCCCAAATTATGTTTCTGTAACTTTAATTTAGTTTTCTTATTTTTAAAAACAAAGTAACTAAAACGCAACAAATCAAACGCTTTTTTTTTTTCGCTCCCTTATTTCCGTTATTTTGGAAACGACCACAAAAACAGCAAAACAGATGTAACTAGACACTCCCTAAGTCTGCCCGAAGGCTAATTGGTTACGAGCAGTCAGTCCACGAAAAGCCAACTAAGCTAAGCTCTTTGAAAAGTAATATATAATTTAGGTGGTTATAAACTTATTATAACTCCTATCAATTTCGGTTGATGTCTGCCACTTCCTCTTCAAATCGAATCAAAAGATGCTATGTCAGCCCAGATGATGATTCTAGCAGCAGATCAAACAAGCTGGTTAGGCGTCCTCTACAGCCAAATCTAAACATTATGGATTTACCAGTTGATGATGATATTCTGAATATTCTTCCCTGAAATCTTCAGATTGTTTCATAGCGTTCTGACTGAAGAGAAAGGGACATAGAGGCAAAAGAAGAGAAGGATCCGGCCATTTCTCCCGCTTACTGAAGCTCTTCTACATTGTTCATTTTTCTTTCAAACAGTTATCACAAAAGATAATTGCTAGTCATTCTGACGTTGTTGATAGAAGTAAGCATATACTGTCCACTAATAAACTATCTCTTTTTAATCTTCGGTAAGGTTGAGCTAAGCTGACTGTTTGTCAAATCTATTTATAGGAGAAGCAAAGCTTGTTGCTAGAATTAGTTCCAGATTGGATCTCTCAAAAATTGGCGATAACGTGTAAACTTCATGAATACCGAATCATTCATACACCTTTTTGATTTAGAGTTGGTTTAGGATTTTTTTGTAAATTGCTAATGTCATAATTTTCTTTTGCAGTATAAACAAAGCATTAAATATTTAATCTATATGAGCCCTGTTGACTATTGAATGTCTCGGCCCTTACGAATCAAATATTATTGGCCAAGGCAAACTCTTTTGGCCATGTTTGGTCAAAAGTCTTTAAGTATATTTCTGATGAAATTTTCATGTGTGAAGATTGCAGAGAGATTGAAGGAAAATTGACAAAATCCTTTTGGACGGAAGATCAAGTTTTGCACTATAAATAGAGGGCTTAAATTGATGAGTCCCTTGCACCAAAAACAAAACCAATCCTTCCATTTTTTCTTCAATTCTTTTCTGTATATTTGATGAGGTTTTTAAAGCCTTTTGTTCCAATTTTTGTCCTTTTATACATTCTCCACATATTAGTAAATTTGACTTACCCTTTGACTGTGGACTTAGATCACATTGAACGAACCACGTAAATTCTGGTGTCCTGTCCCATTTATTTTACCTTTTCTTTATCTTTTGTTATTAAAATTCAGGCTATTAAATTTAATCGATATACGATTTGTAGGTATATTCTTTAACAAACTAGTATCTTAGGTTCTCTTTTTAGTTTATCTCACTGTATGATTTGTGGTTGCCACTAAGGTGGATCCTTTATCAGAAAGTAAATTAGATTTTAGTGTGAGTCAAAGTGGGCCCCACTGCCTCGGTTTTATCTTGCGGGGCCCACCACCTAAGTTTGTTAAATGGAGTTCAATTTTGCTTATTGAGTCAACGTCTCAACTTTGCTTGTGGGGATGGGGCCCGCTATCCCGATTTCACATGTGAGGTCCAATTGTTGAAAAATAGTTGGAATATTAATATTTAGCCATTATGATGATAACGAAGACCTCTGTTGAAAAGTTTGACCGGAATATTAATTTCGGTATGTGGCATCTCAAGATGCAGGCCATTTTAATATAAGATGGGTGTGACATTGCACTTGATGGAGTAGAGAAAAAGCTAGCAGATATGACATAAGATAATTTAACAGAACTAGATAAAAAGGCTAAATCACCCATCATATTGAATCTCTCCAATGAGGTTTTGTAAGAGGTTGCTAGTGAAAGCACAGTTAAAGGTATCTAGGACAAGTTGAAAGCCATATATATGAAGAAGACAGTGAAAAATTGACTTTATTAGAAGTTGTACATGTTGAAGTTGACAGAAGGTACGTCTATTCTTTCACATCTAGACAAATTTGATTCTCTTATTTTGGATTTGAAGAATATAAATATAAAAATTTAGGATCAAGATTAAGCCATATTCTTGTTATGTTCCCTTCCCCAATCCTTTAAATATTTTTTTAATACTATGATTTATGGAAAAGAGTTAGTCTCATGTAATGGTATTAGGTCTGCATTAAAGTCAAAAGAGCATGTTGATAGGGACATCAGTAGAGAGACTAATGGAAGTCAGGCAGAGGGACTATTTATACGAGGTAGATCTGAAAACATAGATTTTAAACAAGTAGATCCAAAGATAGGTCAAAACCCAGACATAAAAATAAAATTTGTAATTATTGCAAGAAAAAAGGGGCATATAAAGGTTGATTGTTATAAATTGAAATATAAGAAGAAAAATAAAATTAAGCAGAATAACAGTAACTTCATCAAGGCTAGTGTAGCAGTAGATGAGAATAAAGGAATTATCTTTGTAGTCACAAAAGATAAAGTCAGGTCTAATAAGGAGTAGGTTTTAGATTCGGGTTGTTCTTACCACATGAGTCTCGACAGGGAGTGTTTTTCCACTTATTCGTCATTGGACGGTGGAATCGTTTTGATGGGTAATAATGTTGCTTATAAAGTTGTTGATAAAGGTACAATGCGAATCAAGATGTATGATGGTATCGTTAGAACATTCACAAACGTTAGATATGTTATTGATTTGAAGAAAAATTTCATCTCTTTGGGTACTCTCGATTCTCAGGGGTGCAAGTTCTCAGTTGACGATGGAGTTTTGAAATTTTATAAGGGTGATCTTGTATTAATGAAAGCTTGCAGGTCTGATAGTTTTTATGTTTTGTAGGGATCTACTGTAGCAGATGCTGCGACAATCTCTATATATGATGACATTACCAAATTGTGACACATGTGTTTGAAACATATGGGTAAGAAAGGCTTGCTAAACAAAAGAGGCTTGTATTGGTAAGATGGACTTTTGTGAGCAATTTATCTTTGGGAAGCAAAAGCAAGTCAGTTTCAGTTCTCTAGTTGTCCACAAAACTAAAGGTATTTTGGATTGTATTCCTTCTAATCTTTGGGGGCCCTCTTGTCTTCTTTCTAAAGGTGATGCCCAATATATGTTGACTTTCATTGATGATTATTCTAGGAAGGTAGTTTTTTTTCAACATAAGAATTATGTTTTTCTTAACCTTTAAGCAATGGAAAGTTTTAATTGAAAAACAGACAGGAAAACATGTTAAGTGGCTACAGACAGATAATGGCTTGAAATTTTATGGAGGTGAATTTAATGAATTTTGCAAGAATGAGGAAATTGCTTGACATCACACTGTTATAATGACTCCACAACAAAATGGAGTTCTCAAGCGCATGAACCGGACTCTTTTAGAAAGGCTTCGTATATGATTTCTAATGCAAGGTCGGCGCTTGATTTTTGGGTAGAAGCCATTGCCACGGCTTGCTACATCGTCAACCACTTTCCTTGTGCTCCTCTCGATTGCAAGACTCTGAAGGAAGTTTAGTCAATTACTCCCAATGATTACTCTACTTTAAGAATATTTAAGTGTCCAACATATATGCATGTGAATGCGGGAAAATTAGAGCCTAGGACTAAGAAATGTTATTTTCTCGGTTGTGCTTCAGGGCTGAAAGGATATCGTTTGTAGTGTTCGGATCCGAAGTTGCCTAAATTTATAATTAGTAGGGATGTTACATTTGATGAATTCTCTATGTTGTATCCTAGAAAAGAGTCTTGTAATCCTTCTAATTTGGAAAAAGAGGATAGTACATAGAAATAAGTGGAGTTAGAGATTGGTAGTTTAGGTCCTTCACATACAACTTCTATACATCAAACAGATCAAGTTGATGAGCTAGTAGAAGAACAATTCATAACTAGAGATAAACCAAGATGGGAGATTTGACCACTATAGATGGATGCAAATTTAGATGCATAAGCATTATCAGTGTCACAGGAAACAGGTGGAGACGGTGAACCTTCCACATATACGGAGGCAGTTTCAAGTACTGATGCTAATAAGGGGGTGGTGGCTATGAATGAAGAAATAGAATCTTTACATAAAGTTGATATTTGGGTTCTGGTGAAGCTGCCAAAGGGTAAGAAAATTGTTGGTAGGTGTTGAAAATGAAAGGTGTAAAGCACGTTTAGTTGCAAAAGGCTATAGTCAGCTACAAGATATTGATTTTAATAATGTTTTCTCACTAGTGGTGAAACATAGCTCTATTCGTATATTACTTGCATTGATTGTCATGTTTGATTTGGAATTAGAATAGGTTGACATCTGATTGAACCAAATTTATACTATAAATTGGCCCTATTTTCTTAAGTAATTATGCACTTGTTGACTCCTAATTCAT
>JAOSBN010000009.1:4495997-4517740 GCA_027563595.1 Erythroxylum suave
TCATTTGGATAACTAGAGAAAAAGTTATAGCTAAAACACCAAAGCATACTCAATGAACATGTTTCAACTACATTTTTTAGCTTTTAACTTCCAACATTTTCTCATATAATAGTTCTAATTTCCAAGAAAAGTTTTGGGGTCCAACAAAGTCATTGTCACCTTTGTATCTTTCTCTATGTTTTCCCTAGCCCTAGAAGCCTCCATCTCCTTATAGTACCCCTTCATGCTCTTTAAGCCTTGAGTTAGCATTTGCTAACTTTGATATTGCTCCCTGTAATAAAAACTTGACATAAACCACTTTATCATTACTAACTTCATCTCTCTCTAAGTTCTGATAAGTAGATATTGGTTCCTTCTCCTAGTGAGAGTATATTGATCTCAGTAATCCAACATATAGTTACTAAGCACTGCAACAACTTATTTAATCTTTTACTCTTTTGATAAGTTGTAAAAAGTGAATACTAGCTCCACTCAGTTCTCACAATCCAAATAGTTATTTAGATCTATCTTTAGTATAAAAGTTAGTATTATCATCTTGATACTTCCCATATAATTCTTACCTTGTTTGTTGAATCCTTGGAAGTTGAATCAAAATAATCCAAGAATTGCACTATAGGGTGCAACTCCGGGTCAATCACTTAATCGGAACCTTAAATTAACCTACATGCCATGCTATGCAAACTAATTGCAAAAACCGGGGGTTTTGACTTTTGAACTCATTAATTAAACTAATTTGAATGTAAAATGAATGTTTTGGATTTTAAGGATATAGGAAACAGAAGAATAAAAAACACAAGAGGTTAAACAGTTATAGAGTGCCCTTGAAAGTGAGTTCTGGCCATCATAGTTCGAAATTGATTTAAGTGAGAGTAGAAATCACTAAGCTCCAAAATGGTAAACCTTGAAGGACTCTTCAAGTCTAGGATCTTAATCAATAAGACTCTATTTTTTAAAATCCCGTTAAGTTTTCTTAGTGTGTGTAGTAGGATTAGCCAATGCAATAGGTCAACATCAAACATAACCATGCAAGATAAGAGAGAATCAAGAAGATTACAAATAGACATATATGAAAGTTCATACATTTAAGCTCAAAGTTCTACATAAACCAATCGATCCTATGCTTAATGACTATCTAACATTTGATTAAAATCATAATCAAATAGCTCAACTACAAATCACAAATCCTAGACCTAGAATGTTACAAATTTATAGTTGAACCATGGATTAAGCTACCCCCCTTTTAAGCCCGTTGAACTCCAGCCATTGTTGCACCTTCAAGAGGGAAAGAAATGCTTAGCCACATATTGCACTTGGAAGCTTCACAACTCGGAATGAATCTGAGTCACCCACGGTGGAAGTTTTGATAGTGGAAGTATGGAAGAGATTAGAGTTAGGCAAGAGAGGAAAAATAATGAAAGAAAAGTGGATGATGTGCCTCCTGCCACCTCCCTCTTTACTTATCCCAAAATAAGGTTTTTTTATTGGTATTTGGGTCGGTTCACGTGCATGGGTAAGTGAAATTTCCAAAAATGATTTGGGTTTATGGTTGCTGCTTCAAAGTTTTTCGCTGTGGCTTCCTAAAAGGTCTGAGCTGTTGATTTGAAGGTTTTGCAGCGGCAAAGTAATGAGCTCTCCATGGCTAAATTTTCCTGAAAGATCTAAGCTGTTGATTCGCATGTTTTGTCGTGGCAAAGAGATGAGTTCGCCGCAGCTAACTTGTCCCGAAAGGTCTTCCTTCTTGATCTTATGGCTCAGTAATTTCTTGGACCTCACTCTTGGCTCCACTTCTTGAGTGTCCTGCAATGAAAAACAATAGTTTGCAATATCAATTGTCCTATAAACCAAGTGAGTGCAATTACTAACTAATTATGACAATTTTACCCTTAAACTATATTAATTCAAAGCAAGCTCTCTTGACCTAAATTAAGCATAATATCCAACAAAAAGAGACGAAAAGTACAACAAGAACTATGAAAATGTCACTCAATAATATAGATGACTTTGGATCAATCAAATTCTCCCACACTTAGACCTTTGTACTCCTAGACAAAGCTTATAAAAGTCAAAGGAATACAAGTGCAAAAGAAAATACCAACCATAGAGCAGAAATCAGTAAAACCATTTTCTCGTAAATCAACTAAAGTAAACAAAAAGAATGCTAAGAAGCTCAACACTACAAGTATTTAACTCAGGGGAATCTATTTAACTCTCAACTCACTTTTCTTGGGATAATTTCATTTTAAAATCTGTTTAGTTCATTCTCTACCATAAGCTTGTGATAGTTCTACCTCTCCACCACAAGAACTATAATTTTGCAAATCAAGAGAACTTTCAGGGTTGTAATGATTAATGAAGGCCAAGTGAAATGGATGGAATAAAAGAAACAAGATGAGTGACATGCATCACAATTATCATCCTCATGAAACGAGCATTAGCTATTCTAAAGAAAAGATTTAAAATTCTAACATAGCAGCTTTTCTTTTGCTTTTCTTTTTCTCTGTTTTTCCTTTTCTTTTTTTTCATTCATTTTGTTCACTTATATATTGAATACTATACATCAAAACAGTTTTTGGGACAAATGTCATAATTTAGACCCAAAACAGGTTCTTCAAATTTTCAAAGGAACTACTTAGGAAACTTAAACTGGTCCATTTAAAGTACCAAAATTCTCACCGTTTACACTTTACTAAACTATGGTAGCAGCACATCATCGCGCTAGTCTGGTAAAAGATACTGCAACTTCTTAACCAACCTATGAATCCTAATTTCCAAAAAGATCACTTAAATTTAGAAAACTGGAGATAAAACATTTACATCAGTTTATAAAAGTGTGCACGCACTCAAAAAGATGGTTCAAGAGGGCTAGTAATGGTTAAGTGTTTGAGGTTTGTGTTTGGGTTTTGAAATGAACACCTTTATTTTTTTCAGAAAATTTAGTTCATCAAGCCTTGATTAAGAATTAAAACAAATTCTAAAGAGATATGAAATTAAGCAGATACACACAAATGAAAGAATTCAGGCCCAAACATCCTTCTAACAAGGTTAGTATCTCAATTAAGCAATCTCAAGGTTTCAAAACACATAGCGCCACTTCCTTAGCGTACCCTCACTTACTTCTTGTTAAAAACATTGAAAATGGAATTAGCCAAAATCAACTATCATTTAAAAGCATGGATAGTTTTAAAAAATCATATGTAAAACTTTGAATTTTTCAAAACTTTCAAATCGCAAAAGTATTAAGAATCTAATTTGGGAGCATTATTTAAGTGTTGGCCTTGGCAAAATCAAAAGTTGACCGCAGTGAAGTTTGTCCGAGAAAATTTTGACTATGGCAAAAAATAGCAGAAACGTGGAGAGGATAGAATAATGCATGCAATTGTAACTTCACCTCAATGACCAATTTCAAAACTTTAAAGATAACACACAAATGACCTTAAGTGCCAAAACGTTACATGAAGAAACTATTTTGTTTTCCTCCCCCACATTAAACATAGTATTGTCCACAATGTTGAAAGAATTAAAGCACAATCCCGAAATGATTATAAACATTAGATCAACGAAAAGACAATATCATAACATCCAATGAAATAAATACAATATCCGGCACAAGCTAGATCTACCCATGGAAAAGACATCAAAAAAATTAACTAAGTATTCAACAAACTTAAAGCTAAAAACCTAAAGACTCAATGATAAAATAACCACACAAAAAGCAAAAGGACTCAAGACTGGTCTACGGGGTGATTAGCTTAGGACTTAGATGGTCCGAGTCTAGAATGGCCTGCCCAAATATGCTAGCGTTGCGCCATGGTTCATCCTCATCAAAGGGAAACTAGAATTGGAAGCGTTCAGATAGCAAAGCATACATGGGACAATGATAATGCATGTCCCAATCATACAAGAGGCGGAGTTAGCGGAGTTAGGGCCTCTAAAGTGATAGGTTCAGGGACTTCCTTAGTTGGTTGGTCGTGCTCTATTGGTGCACCGGCTGCTGAAGTTGCACCAATATCAGATACAGGGATGGGAAATGGTGGTGGCATAAGGGTGGGGTGTTTGAGGCGGACGTATCTAAAGAGTGGGGCCCGGTTCAAAATAGCTGTCATTATTGAACTCAGGGACAATGTGGGTGCGGAAAATATCAGAAACAAGGTGAGGGAAGGCTATGGCGTTTGTGAGTTTGGGTGTATTGATGAAGTCATGGAGGGTATAGGTGATAACCTCAGTTATATTGACCGGACGACCATTCATTAGGAGTTAAATATAGAGGGTTTGGTGTTTGGTGACGTTGGCTAGGTGAGTGGTGGGAGCAATGTTGTTACAGACCAAATGCAGCAAAGGACGAGCCTCTGGTCGCAACTCCAGGCGTTTAAGGTAAAGCTTAGTGTAGCGTGGTCGATACCAGTCAACTAACTTTTGACAGAGGGTGCGAGCAACATCAGCCATAGGGTAGTTATGGATGAGTTGGTCGAAATGGCATCAGTGACATAGGGGAAGATCATAGTGGCAGCAGATATTGGAGATGGTGAAGGCATGGGGCTCTCTAATGCCATGGAAGTCAATAGCTAGGCGATTTAGAATCAAGCATAGGTGTAAAAATGGTGAATAAATTTGTCATTACTTAAGGTACGCTCCTGAACCAAACCAATTAATTGGGAGGCATGGAGTTCCTGGAAAAAAGGATTGTCTGAGGGGGTGAGAGGAAAAGGTCGCTCTTTGATAAGAGGTCTAGCATCAATTTTTTCATATAATTCCTCAAAGGTATACTCATTGTTAGGTGAGTAACGTTCACTGGAAGAAGCAGGGTTTTTGGTTCAAGTCATTTTCCTGCAGAGAGAACATGTAGATAAACAAACAGAGCAAATCAAGAATGAATGTAACTTCGTAGCGGTGAACATTCCACTTTTCCGCAGTGAAATACTATAGAGAGCATGAAGATGTCCAACTCTTCTACCCTAAATACCAACAACACATAAGAGACAAAAAATGGAAGAAGAAGGACAACTGGAGATACTTACAAAGATAAGGAAGATATCTACGCAGGGGAGGTAATAGGAAATGTTAGGGAAGGAAAGGGAGAAGATGTAAGTAGAGAAGAAGGAGGAGTTAATGCAGTGAAATACTCCAGTGGTAAGGGGGAGTCGGTATTCTTAAGTGTTAGAATGGAGTGAAAAGATATAAAAAAAGAGGAAAATGAATGGGTAAAGGATAGGTAGGGGTAAAATGGTAAATTGATATTTAAAAATCAAATGAATGACATGAACAATCAATACAAATTCCATCTTCGCCTCGGAAAAAATATCTTGAGAGGAAAGTGGAAAGAAATAGAAGCACTTTGCCACAACGACATGGAATGCACGCCACAACGAAGATGTCCCGAGAGAAAATGAACAGAAATATGAGCACTTTGTCGTAGCCCGAACTCAAAGAAAAACCAGATAGAAAACTTGAACAAAGAAATGAGAAATATGACAAAGAAATACAAGACAAAGTCTCAATACTTAAAAAACCTTTAAGTGAATATGTAGAGTTGCAAGGTACTGAATAAGCTCAAGAAAGGAAAATGCAACACAATCAACACAACGAAACTTCTCCAAACTTAAAGATATATCATGCTTAAGAGAGATTGAGCACAGCAAACGAAAGGCAAGAGATAGAACTAGAAGGGGGTGTTATTGAATTGAAAACTACTAATTAAACTAAAAACTAAACTACTTTTCCTACTGGGTCCTACTGGGTTAGTTTCTCCCCTACCCTTACTAAACAAACTAATGCATCAAACAATGTCATGAGCAATCACAAGGCATAAGTAAGTAAACAAGTGAAGGAAAGATACAACTTGAGATTTATGGAGGCTTCTGGTTCTCATGGTAAAACTTCAAAAAATGTCTATTCACCTTAAGCTTAGCTCCAGTCTCTTCATGTAGAAGCCCTACCATTCCAAAGTCATACATCTTTGTGACTATATATGGCCCATCCTGACAAGTGATAAATTTCCCTCGCTAAAGGTGAAACGAGCCTTAAATAATAACACTTTATCTTCCTCTTTGAAGTTCTTCCTCAGGAGGCCTTTATCATACACAAACTTGTTTTTTTCCTTGTAAAGTTGAGAGTTCTCATACACCGCTAGCCTCAACTCTTCCAATTCTTGCAACTACAACTTTCCCTCTATCCTGGAATATTCTAAGTCAATGTTGCACTGCTTGACTGCCCAATATGCTTTATGCTCTAACTCCACTAACAAGTGGCAAGTTTTTCCATAGATTAAGTGGTATGGAGACATCCCAATTGGTGACTTGTAGGCAGTCCGATAGGCCCATAGTGCTTCTTCTAAATGCAAACTCCAATATTTCTTGGATGGCTTTACTATCTTCTCCAAGATATGCTTCACCTCTCGATTAGATATTTCATTCTGACCAATAGTTTGGGGGTGATATGCAGTGGAGACTTGATGAGTAACACCAAATTTTGAAAATAGATTCTCAACTACTCTATTATAGAAGTGTGTGCCTCTATCACTCACCACAGCACTTAGAATCCCAAACCTCCATAAAATGTTGGACTTAAGAAATTTAGACATTATTTGGGAATCATCTTTTCTAGTAGGCATAGCCTTTATCCATTTGGACACATAGTATATGGCTAGAAGGATATATACAAAAC
Source organism: Erythroxylum suave (assembly GCA_027563595.1). Taxonomy (NCBI): domain Eukaryota; kingdom Viridiplantae; phylum Streptophyta; class Magnoliopsida; order Malpighiales; family Erythroxylaceae; genus Erythroxylum; species Erythroxylum suave. The sequence goes on from JAOSBN010000009.1 coordinate 4,502,658, forward strand.
CAAAAGATGGAGGGAAATGGCCTATGAAGTCAAGCCCCCAAACATCAAAGATTTCGCAAAACAGTAAAGCTATTGAGGCATTTCATGCCTTTTACCTAACCCTCCAAAACGTTGACACTTGTCACAAGACTGCCAAAATGTAAAAGAATCTTTAAAAAGGGTTGGCCAGTAAAAACCAGAGTCTAGAATTTTCATAAATATTCACCTTGCACTAAAATGCCCTCCACAAATGATGGAATGGCAAGCTAAAATAATGGCATCAAATTCTTCATTAGGCACACACTTTCTTATGACTTGGTCACTGCACATTCGCCATGGATGAGGAGCATCCCAAATGTAATGCCTTGCTTCGCTCCTGAGCTTTTGTGATTGTGATTTAGTCATAAGAGGAGGGGTAAGCCTGGTCATGAGGTAGTTAACAATATATGCATAACAAAGCTCTTTTAAAAATAAAGCACATAAAGCTGCATCAGGAAAAGAATCATAAGTGAGCTCTGAAGAGTATACTCCCCTAGTATCCTCTGGTAGCCTACTCAAGTGATCAGCTACATGATTTGCTACCCTGAGTCAATTCTTTATCTCGATGTCGAATTCTTGAAGAAGTAATGCCCATCTTATCAAATTTGGCTTAGATTGTGGTTTTTTAAGCAGATATTGGACAGCTAAATGGTCAGTAAAAATAGTCACATGAGAATTTAATAGATAAGGCTTAAACTTTTCTAAGGTGACAACTATTGCTAATAGCTCTTTCTATGTTGTTGTGTAGTTGATTTGAGATGCATCCAATGTTTTCGAGGCATATACAATTGCTCTTGAGATTTTCTCCTCCCTTTGGCCTAACATGGCTCCTACAAAAGAATTAGAAGCATCACATGAAAGCTCATAAGGTAAGTTCCAATCAGAGGCAATCAAAATAGGGAGAGAAATGAGTTGAGACTTTAACTCATCAAAAGCATCTCTACACGAATCCTCAAAGTCAAATTTTACATCTTTTTGTAAAAGCTTTGAAAGAGGTAGTGCAATCTTGCTGAAATCTTTTATAAAACACCTATAGAATCCTGCATTGCCCAAAAATGATCTTAAATCTTTAACACAGATAGGATAAGGCAACGAAGATATTACCTCAATCTTAGCTTTATCAACTTCAAATCCCTTGCTAGAAATCAAATGACCTAGCACTATGCCCTCATTGACCATGAAATGACATTTTTCAAAGTTTATAATCAAATTCTTCTTAATGCATTGTTTCAAAACATTTTCAACTAGTAAGGCAATTATCAAAAGAACCACCATAAACAGTGAAGTCTTCCATAAAGACTTCCATGCATTCTTCTGAAAATTCACAGAAAACAACCATCATACAACGCTGGAAAGTCCCTGGAGCATTACGTAATCCAAAAGGCATCCTTCAATAAGCAAAGGTACCAAAAGGACATGCAAAAGTGGTTTTATCTTGGTCCTCTTATGCAATAGGTACTTCAAAGTATCCAGAGAAACTATCCAGAAAACAGTAGTGAGATTTGCTTGCAAGTCGCTCTAACATCTGGTCAATAAAAGGAAGAGGCAAATGATCTTTTCGTGTGGCATCATTCAATCTTCTATAGTTTATCCACATATGCCATGAATTTTGCACTTGTGTAGGAATAAGCTCATCCCTATCAATTTTAACCACATTGACTCCACTCTTTTTAGGCACTACATGGACCGGACTAACCCACTCACTATCAGATATGGGATATATGATCCCAGCACTTAAAAGTTTGGTGATTTCTTTCTTAACCACATCTAGGATAAGTGGGTTTAATCTCCTTTGGGGTTGTCTTATAGGTTTGGAACCCTCACTCAGTAGAATCATATGTGTGCAAATAGCTGGACCAATCCCAGGTATATCTCCTAAAGTCCACCCTATAGCCCTCTTATGCTCTCTCAAAATGGCAAGGAGTCTCTCTTCTTCACCAGTAGACAGGGAACTATAACAGGTAATCACTCATTAGACTCAAGGAAAGCATACTTTAAAGTAAGGGGTAGGGGTTTCAATTCAATTTTAGGTGGTTGCACAATAGAAGGGATTAATTAAGAAGTTGTTAGAAGAAGGTGTTAATAACCCAACACTTGAGGGAAGATCTTTCACTATTGCAATTGATACCTTCGCACGTGCAAGGACCCTTCCTGGGAATCCAGACATAGGGAACTGCTTTACTTCTTCTACTGAGTCTCATGTCGCTTAGAATCCATAAAAATAATTATTTCTTTTCCTTTTTGATGGAATAAGCATAAAACTTTATCTATTTAACATGTGTGTGTAATAATTATTAAACTTCTAATTAAAATCTTGTACTACTTACCATATATCATTATATTACATTGCTTACCATATTTCAATATTTATACGTATTATTTTTTTGTTAATAAATATGAATGATTAAGAATAGCAGTTAATTTAAATTTTTTATATTTTGATCTTAATATTAAATTTTAGGTATGTTTGTCTTTTTATATCCATATCATATTTATTTTTCAAAATTTAAGTTACCTATCGTTTGTTTTTCAACAAAATCTTTAAACTTTGAAAACATTTTATAATTTTTAGATGCTCCATTTATTTTCATGAAATGTTTTATGATCAGAGGTGTAGTACTATGTGCAATAGGCATCATTAAAGAATCATTTGTGTATAAATCTATATATTTAAACAAATTGAAATGGTTTTGAATGCATTAGCTATTTAAAAAAATTTATAAAGAAGGAAAATGAAAAAAAAAGAAAAATCATATAAATGTCAATTATAATTAAACCTGGTATTATTAGGCACACTTACCACTAAAAAAATATGTTTTTAACATTATTATTTTTAAGCATACTACCACAAAAAAAATCATCAAAATTCCTTTAAGAAATAAATAATATACAAAATCTTTAATATCAACTTTTGGTTACATTTTAAAATTTCGTTGCGAAAAACTTTTTGTGACAACTATGGAGATCATCGCCAAAGGCTCAATATTTTGTGAAAAAATTTCTAAACCGTCACAAAAAGTCACATAATTGGTGATGATTCACATAAATCATTGCTAAATACCTGAATTTTGTGACAATAATGAAAAATGTGGCAAAAACCTTCACTTTTGATGATGAATTTTGGATTCATCAGAAAAAGATGACTTTTAGCTATGATTTTCAAACCATTATAAAAGAAAAAAAAGGCTAAAAGCTAGTTTTTTTTGCAGTGAATGATGATTAGAATAATCTATATAATAATAAAGATCACACATTTTATCTTTTTAGTTTTTTGGCTAGACAATGGAGGTCCTCCAGATCTAAAAATGATTAATGGTGTAATCATAACGATTTTCAATTATGCTATAAAGACAATGGATGATGAAGATAGAATGAGCTTTTTGTTTAACTAAAGGAATACTTCATAATTGGTATCTGTTGAGTATCTGACCTAATTATATACACCACTTGGGTAATGGCTGGAGCAACTCCAAGGATTTTCACCACAGAGAACTCACATTAGAAAGATTAGCTAAATCCTAGTTAACATGTAAAGGAGATATAGCAATAGGACAGGTAAAGAGGCTAGATAAATCCCAAAGATGCCATATATTGGGTTCAGTAAAAGAGTCACAGATATGGCGCAAAGTCTGATATGGTGTCAAGATGTCAAAGTGATGTCGGTAAGAAGAAATGTTCAAGGTGATAGGAGCAAGATGAACGTAACCAAAAGGACTTGGACAACAATTTCATTAAGAGTTTGAGGAGGGTTTTAGGTTATTGGAGGAAAAGATTTCTTAATTATGACATAAAGAGGGACAACCATAATTAGGAGAATGAAGAGGGGAATTGGTTTCTTCGGAATATGAGTGAGAAGTCGAATAGGCTTTTTGTGTCTAGAAAGAAAATTAACAAATAAGTGTTGATGACTTTTGATATGGAAGATTGTGAATTTATAAAGAGAAAACCAATCTTTCCAACAAAGTAAATGGTTTTTCAGGCAATATTTTCTTATTGGGATCAAAAATCTTTGGAAAGGACTTATTATTCATTTCCACCATAACATGATATGATATGAGGTGGAAATTAAACTTTTCAATGTCCTTTTTCACTGCCAAAATCTTGCTGTAGATGGTATGGTAATGGTTTTTTGATTCCTTGAACTGGCCACTAGCATGGCCTTAATAATGTCATTTTCCATCAATCTCTTCAATCAAATGGCACCCTAATATTGGCCATTAGCATTTTTCTAAAGGATGCATTGACTTTTTCAGGAATCTTTAAAGGGCATGGATATTGACTCACTTGCTTTAAGTACTTAACAATTTTAGTCTACTTTTAACTCTATGGTGTTGGATTCTTTCTTAACAATCTTAATAAGGAATTGGTATAGTTATCCACATGTGGAATAAAGTCCCTAATGTAATTAACAATTCCAAGAAATAGTTGAATTTTCTTTTTATTAAGTTTTTCAATAGTAAAATGTTATAACTCACTGCCTATATGTGGTTTGGGTTTATAAAATCCATTGTGAAAGTTCATTCCCAAAAATTCTATTTAGGTTATTCCAATACTTTCTTAACTGAGAGCATGACTCTATATTATTTTGTGAGATACAAAAAGGAATGGATTAGTACCTTATGATCATTATGGATCTTAGAATATAATAAAATGTCATCAATATAAATTATTACACTAGCAATAATGGGTCCATAGATTTTCGTCATGACCTTTAAAATAATGATGTATCGACTTTAACTCCATATGGCATGATAGTCTATTGATATTGAGCATTAGGGATGTAAAAAGTTGTCTTATACCTTTTTTGATGGTCAACTTATCATCTTGAATGAATGCATTGAGAGGTTTGTAGTCAATAACCAACCTTTTTTTCCTCTTCTTTTTAAATCTCTTTTGTTCACATAGAAAGCTTAATAAACCCAATCTGGTTTTGTGGGCTCAATTATTCCTTGTTGAAGCAAGATAGTACACTCCTCTTGTGCTAACTTCAAATCATCAGGATTCATTCCAGGATGAGTTGCTTTGGTTAGATTGATATATTCATTCTTTTTGAAAGGTAAATGAATGAATAATTATGATTTCTTCTAAAGAGGAATAGGGTGTGAGAATTGTGCATGGTTCTTAAGACAATGCTAAAAAAACTGATCTCTCAAAAATTTGATTTCCTCTTATTCACTAGATTGTTCTTCAATAATGTCATCAAATTTGTTATTTTCATTAATAGGTATGATAGCCTCAATGGAATCCAATAGTTTCAAATCTCTTTTTGTCTTGTTGGGATATTGCAGCCTTAATGGAATCCAATAGTTTCAAATCTCTTTTTGTCTTGTTAGGATATTGCCAAGCAACATGTCTTGGCTTGCCATGAATAAATCATTGGTTTGCTTTTCTAGAATGAGGGTTCTCTTCTTAAAGAATCAAACAGATCTACTTCGTTTACTTCTTTTGAATGGCTTTTGATAGCCGTCATTAGATATTTGAGATTTCTGAAATTGTTTATAAAGAAGCTCTTCTGATGATGTTTCTTTCTGGAAGGACACTGACATTCTTTTTTCTCCTTACACTTATTCTTAAGATAAGGCTTCTAATAAGTCGTATTCAAAATAGGAACACCTTTAATCATATTCTTGAAAAATGTTTTTTGATCATAAAGTTTATTAAGAGATGTTAATGTAAGTTGATAAATATCACCAAAAGATATTTTTCTCATATCCCCGTATAAAGTTACAATGGTCCTTCAAAGTTCTGGCTAAATTTCATATGGAAGAGATGCTATGAATGAATAATAGATATTGACATCATTAAAAACATTAAGCAAAAAGTATCTTTCTATCATACGTTGAAAATTCTTATGAAGATCTCATCTATCTAGAGAGCAACACTTCATTTCAAAATGTTCTTTTTAAGTTTGTTATCAATGATCTAAAAATCACCAATGAATTCTTTATGGATAACTCCAAGAGGAATACCAACAGATGTTACTTAAATATATTGGAGTCTCCAATAGTCATCTAAACTTTGCCAGCATTCTATTAAAGTACTAATGAAACGAGAAATAAACTTAGACATGATATCTCTTAAAGGAGTATCTAGTTGAGTCATCTATAAATCAATCCAAGCACTAAATTCATGTAGACAATCTTTTCATTTTTAGATTGAAGGTCATCAAAAGTAAACTAAGGTCCTCAAGTAGGTTTGGTTAGTGGTATTTGTATTAGTGGTGGTGAAGGTCTGATTGGTTCAGTTCTTGTAGATTTAGTTTCACTTATATTAGATTCAACCTTAATTGTATGAGAAGTATCTGGTATAGCCATAATTATTTGGGATATCCTTCAAATATAGATGATTAACTTCTAAATTCATTTGAGATAGACATTGGTTCTAGAGTTTTAATGAACTCTCATTGAAGAGATTTATCTTTTCAAGTGGATGGAAAATTTTGAGTTTTTGGTGGTGAAGAAGGTGGAGTTTTGATTTGTAAGGTTTTCCATAGCTCCATAGGCTTAGTGTATGAAGGTGATGGATCAGTTTCCCTTTCAACCTTGGGCTTTTTATGTTTTGTAGATTTTGGTTTACCAGTAGGATGGAAATGTTGTCTGATTAAAGGATAATTCATTTTAAATACCTTTTCATAATCAGCTACTTTAGTATAAGTTGGACTTGAATAAATAGGTTAGATAACTAGAAATGTTGTAGGATAACGTCCATAAATAGTCATTTTTTATACTATCCGCATGCCTGCCTCCATTCTTTAATGTCCTTCTTGACTTATATAAGTTTTTTCTTTTGGGTGGTGGAATCGGGTACAAAATATTAAGTATCAATATATCTTTTGTTCCTGATGGGACAAGTGTTGGATTGTCAACAGGAATAGAAGGAATAATGGACTCAGGCTTATTGGAAATTGAATCTTGAAGGAACAAATGTTCCTTTCCAATAGTTTTGAGTAGCTCATAAAGATTCTCAGTCTGGGTTGTGAGCTTTTATGCCCAACCCATGGTCTAGAACCTAGATCATGATCATCATACTTAAGATGAAATTGTTGTGAAGGATGATAATCATGAATTTCTCTATAATGTTGTTGTCTTTGTTTTTGTTGAAGTTTTTCATGCCTTTTGTGAACATAGGCTTGATTTTCACTATCTATTTCTTCATTCTAGGGTAAGACATATCTCACAATTTGGATAAAAAATGGATAGGTTGACGTCCTATATAAACTGTCCTTAATGATGGCTAATAGGTTGACCGCCTATTTTACATATTGGATTGGAGTTCCATTTTTCCCTTCTTTATGTTATAAACCTAGTTTCAACATTAAAATTAGTCTAAGTGCACTAGATGATCTAGGCTAGTCTTCATTTAGCTTGGTATGGGCGGATTGAACAAATCCATCTCTAAGTGCACTTCCATTGTTAAGAGTAGTTAAAAAGGTACCAATCAAAGCATTTTAGTACATTATGTAGGCAATGCTAAGAAGAGATATTCAAGCAGTATCTAGAATCCCATTTCTTCCATGGAGAGTGAGAACAAGTCTAATAGCACCCACAATGAGATGGGTATGATTACAGTCTCTTTAAAGAGAGAAAAGTTCTTTGGGGATTTCTAATTTCACATATTGCTTTTTAGAGGTTTCTTTTAAACCGCATCTTTCTTGAAAAGAACTTTGAATGATCTCCTTTACTTTAGGATGATTGGTAGTGAGAATAGTACAAATGCTTCGGGTCTAAGAATGATTACAAGAATATTTGTTGTACTTACTTAATAAGGGAAGAAAAGTATCATAGATATGACTTTCCTCATAAAGATGAGCAATTTCAACTAGGTTATCTAGTCTATAAAGTTATTTTGACATTTGAAAAAAGATTATCTATAGTTAAAGTACAATAAATACAAGCAGGGCCTGTAGGTAAGGATTTACTTATGGTATATATATAAAAGTCTCCCTACTTACTATCATCAAGAATAATATAGTCACAGTTAATATAATGAATATAATGATTACTAAAATAATAAATATAACAATTTAGATTAACATGAGCAACTATATAATTTACCAATATTTCATCACTGATTCAACATTTTTGTGAATAACATAGTTAGGCATTGAATAAAAAAAGCCTAATGTAAATTGTGAATGGATGAAGTTAGCCTTAAAAATAAATTTAAATTAATTAGCACAAATTGTTCCCTTTCCTCAAAATGTAGACAAACCTAAAGGAACAACGGATGTTAGAAATTACAATGATTGAAATATTATCCAATTGATTTGCCTCTTTATTGTCATAAGAAACATATTGCCTTGCTCTTTTGCTTTGTTCTTTCTAGTTCCATGCTAGTCTCTTTCTATTTCAGATTAAAAAATCTTAACCAAAAATTATTCTTTTGGATGTCCGAAACTAAAATTCTTACCTTTCTATTTTGTCCTATTGACTTCTTCTATTGATAACACCTCATATAATCAATTGTCACATATAAACTATCATTACAAATTTATATCAAAGAAATCATGGATCACATATTGATAAACACCAAGTATTACCATTAATTTATATCATATCAAATTTCAATCATATTTTCATCAATGATGATGCACTCGTTTATAAACACAAACATTAATTTCGTCAATTTATCCATATTAATCTCTATGGAATCATATCCTTTTGTTATTCTAAAATTCTCCAATAAAAATACTATTATGATGTGTTTTAATTTCCATTTTAAAATGAATTCGGATTTTACTCACTTGCTAGTGGTAGATGTTTTGTCTTAATTTGTTGATAAATCATATCGTGTTATAAATAACTTTCTCTTTATTCATATTATTCTATCAAAAATACTGTTTAAAATAATGATATATTTAATTCCAAAAAAGTATGTTAATAATATTAATGAATAAGCAAGATGTTATAATCACATATCACCCAATTAAAAGAACAAATGTACAAATTGTAAGCTCCTAGTATTTCAGATCATAATAAGTTAAGGTAGAAAAACTCTTGGAATAATTAGGTGGATCTCTAAAATCGCATTCTAATTAAGATTAGAAGACATATCACACAAAATAATTACCCATCAATTATGATTTGTAAATATTAATTTATAAAATCAAAACTATAAGAATGGAATCGTCACAAATTTTTACTCTTAAATACATAGAGTTTATAGTAATTCCTTATTAGTAAGATGGCTTATACAACCTTAGATTGGAAATTTTGTTAACTTTTAGACTTTAGTAATGGGAAATTAGCTTTTAAAGAAACAAAAGGAATAAATACAAATAGCTAGGGAAATTTAATACTTTATTAATGATGTAGTCTATAGTGTGTCGCTGATAGCTTCATCAAGTGAGCGTTTGATTATGTTTTACCAAAAGAGCCTCTTTTTTTTCTAATTCATGGTTGATTATTGCTACAAGCTATATACCATTGGCTTAATTGTTTGAACTTCACTTCAAAGATTGATTTAATTCCTTTTTAAGTTTTTTAAAAAAACTCTTACCCTTGGATGCTTAAATTTGATTTTTAATGTATGAAACAAGAAGATGATAGGTATTTATCAGTGAATTAAGCTAATTATAGTCACATATTTCAATTTTTTATAATTAATACACATTCTAATATTTACTTTTGTACTATAATTTTTTATCCTTATCTAGATACTTTATATAAATTGTTTTGAATAATATCTAGATATTATGAGCAATATCTATATTTTTATACAAATTTATCACTTAAAGATTTGATTGGGAACCAATTACTCTCTGTAGCACTTTATAATTTTCATGTTGCTTATATTTTTATTAGGCTATAAAAGGATTGATATCAACAAAATTGATACTGTTAATGACTTTTATTATAAAATATATTATATTTTCTGTTATGTGGAATTTTTTTCATATCCAAAGTTCTTTTCTTCATTTTCACATGGAAGAAGTGAAATTTTACTTTTATATTCTTGGTTTCTGAATAAAATGTTCGATTAATTACTAGATGTAAGGCATTATAACAATTATAAAATATTGAAACATTATGTTGTTTATGTATGAGTTCTTTCAACACCAATTTCGACCATATTGCTTCTTTAATATCTTGTTTAGCTACTACATATTTCAATTTTTTTGTTGAAGTAATCACAATCTATTGTAGTTGCAAAACCCATCTTACATCCCCACTAACAAGTACTATCCCTCTTTGTACAAAAAGAGCGTACTAAGAGCTTATTTGCATATCATATAACGAGGGAAACAAAATCTAAACTCTTTGGATTTTATGGGATGATAAGTTTACATGGTAGACATTTATGGCTAGTACTTCCTTGAGTTAGTGTCTGGCAAGTCCTAGTTTAAAGAGACCTTAATAGGCATTATATTCTATATGTGCTTTGCTAAGTATAGCCCGACTTAGGCCCTGAAATGAGTGTAGCTGAGGTTGTATTTCATTTCTTTCAATCTAAACTTAAGGATAGTATTTTCCTCCCATGATGCCTTAGTATTATTGAGCTTTAAAGTGTATATGAACTTTGGAATCATCTCCCAGTGGACTGATAATTAGAAATCGAGGAAACTATAGCTAGCGTTAATGCATATGGATATATCCATCAAGAATTTTATGTTAATTACTAAATATTCCTAAAATAAATACTAGACTAATGATTACAATTGATTGAAGATGAAAATAAAAAATTAATAAATCTAAATACCAAAACAAAAATTTTTTCAAGAAATAAATCAATCTATAAATAAACTAGATTTGGGTAAAGATTTTCCTAGGATTTTATTATACTCAAATTACTTTAATTTAATGAATACTTTTAGTTCTCAGACTAATAAGAGTTTTTAACTTATTTGAGATAAACAACTCTTACTTTGGATTAATCAACTGAAATCTCTTTCAAATGAAGATAACCAAAGAAGCATTAATTCCCTTTGTGAACTCTCTTTATAGATTTTACCTAGCCTATGATGATATTTTGGCTTTCTCACAAATAGTTTATACTCAAACCTCTTTATCCATGTTGTGATCTAGTCATGTTATTGTTAGAGTGATGAAGAAAAAAAATGTAACCAATATTAGAGTCATGTCTATAACTAGCGTTAGTCTCTTACAAGGTTTTATGGACTAAGGTTTTAAAGTAAAACTAGTGCTAGAGTTCAACGTATAACTGGTGTTGAACTCATCTTTATTTTACATAGTTTTGTCTAAAATAATGCTGGTGCTAGTTATGAACCAAAACAAGTGCTACTCATATACTATTTACAAATATGGTTTATTTTGAGTTATGATTTCATTATTTTTAAGTGTCTATTTCCTTTCAAAACTCTATTATTAGGATTTCATACATATAAAAGGCTTAGGGATGGTTATAATTGGACTAATTATGATATTATTGATTGTTCAAAATAAATAGGGAGTTTTTATTCCATCTTTTAGAATGAAAATGTTTAAATTTCTTTAAAAACTTTAATTTTACCTAGCTTGTTAGTACCAATCAAAACCCCAAGATCTTACCATTCCCAATCTTTCTTTTTTGAAGTGTGGAAATTCATATCTTCTTTTATGTGTTTTTGTCAATTTTATGGATTTATGTTTTTGTTACAATGGTACTATATTATGTCATATTGATATCAAATCCTAAAGGGTATATCGTAATTTAGAATCAAAGCCCAATTCTACATTTAGGTTCATTTTTTATATCATTGTTTAGTTATTAAATATTAGTTATTGTTCTCTATATTTCTTAAAAGCTTATTAAGAGCAAATTATTTTTAATTTTGTGTTCCTTATTTCTTAAGTCTTAGAGGGAGAAGCACTATTCACCTCTCTTCTTTTTTGGCCACAACTTAATCTGCTGGCACTATCACTTCTCTGCTAGATCTTCCCTTCTACTACATTACCTTTAGAGCTCTTCCCTTCTCTTGCCTTAGCATTTTCTAATTTCCTACCTATCATTCACTCCCTATTTTGCCCTTTACGAACTGCATTACACCTTTCACCAAAATATGGCTTTAGCTGATTTCCCACCATTAAATTCAAATCCCCCTCCCACCTAATAATTTCCACCTACTCCCCCTCCCAACTCCTCTCTAACCCTGGTTTCCAGCAACCACACCACAACCATTAGACCTAAAACTTGGGCCTAGGTTGTTAGTGAAGCCATACCCGAGGTGAAAATATGCTACTACCCTCAGCCACTTCAGATAACACCAATCTCTCTCCTCCTCTTGAGATACTCAGAGTAGATGTATCTAAATGGAATTTGAACCTTGTGGGATTCTTTATTGATAAATAGGTGGCCTACTCTGTGATGTAACATTAGGCCATGCATAATAGGAAAAACTTTGGATTGCAGGAGGTCCTCATTAAGAGCAATGAACTATTCTTGTTTCAATTTTCTAATGCAAAGGATGCTAAAAAAGGTGCTCCAAATTGGTCCTTGGCACATCTAGAACAAACCACTTTTTCTGTAAATTTGGAAGCCTAACATGAAAATGGTAGTTATCAAGCAAGAAAATATACCTTTTTGGATCAACCTAAATGGCATCCCCCTGGAATATTAGATCACTGTTGGGCTCAGTTATATTGTTAGTTATCTGGGTAAGCCTATTTGTTTAGACCAAGCAACTGTTGAAGTGAGACAGGTTCAATTTACAAAATTTTATTTTTTGGTTTCTTATGTGACTGATATACCTGATAGCATAACAATTATCAGATTAAGGTTTCTTATGCTTGGAAACCCCAACTTAATGTTAAGAAAGTATGGAAGCCAATATGTTGACTATTTAATTTAAGGGATATAAAGAAGTTATGGGGCCTACTTTTGAAATAGAAGCATAATTTGAAGTACCAACAACTATTTTGATAGGGGAAACGCTTATAGAGATTGAAACAAAAGCACAACCTGATATATTGCCTACCCTTCAACCATCGTTGCAATCATAGCCTCCCACTGCTACCAGTGTCAACCCTTCGGTTAAGGTTAATGGACACTCTTTGAATGTTTCAACATCTTTTGTAATACCTATAAGAGATGAACTTGACAAAAGTACGCAAATTATACCTAGCAAGAATTTTAATGTGGATGAGTTTGAAATGGTTGTTAAAAGGAGGTCTAACAAAAAGAAAAAAGTTCCCATTGGGGAAACCAAACCATGTCTATAGTTGCTTGGAAAATTAGGGGGCCCAATGGCTCTCACAAAAAACTTTTTATGAGGAACTTCTCCTCTATATTAAAGCTTTCATAGCTAGTTTCTTGGAAACCCAAATAAAGTCCTTAAATTGTAACATTCTCCATTTTTTGGCTAGTAATTGGAACTTGCTATCCAATTATAACCATCATCCTAAAAGGAGAATCTTAGTTATTTACAATACCTTGGCAATCAATACCATTATTGACTTCACCACTAATTAGATGCTACACCTTGAAGTCATCCAAAAGGAATCAGGTATGTCCTTCTACACTACTTTCATCTTTGCTCATAACACTACTTATCAACGAAATGCTTTATGGATCCAACTTAAATCTTTAGCAACCTCTATTTCTCAACCCTAAATTATACGTGGAGATTTCAATGCTTTCATTAACCTTAAGAAAGCAAAAGGGGCTAGATCTATTGAAATACCTTATAACGACAAGAGACAATGCTTGGCTAATATCCAAGTCATAGATATCCCTTTTGGGGATAATTTTTCTCCTAATGCAATAATCAAAAAGACGATAACTTTATTTAGAAGAAGTTTGATAATTTTTGGCCAACCAAATGTGGTTAAAAACCTATTCCAATTGCTACTCTCACTTTAGTAACCAAAGTCTTTCTGATCATTCAGATATAACAATACACCTATCTTTACAAAGGGTTATATTTCCTTTTACATTCAACAACCAACTAGTTAAACTTGTTGAATTTGACTATTGTATTATGAAAGCCTTATGTACACACTGACAAGGTTATAGACAATTCACTCTTGCAAGGAAGCTCTCCCTTATTAAACAAAAAATAAAGGAGCTATTTGAAAATAGCATCAGGAATACCCATCATCTATTGACCATTGCATAAGCAGCTTTGGATAGAATCTAAACTCTACTCTAAGATGAACCATCCTCTCCATTCTTGATAGAGCAAGAATGATTAGCTATTCATCACCTTTCCATAGCTCTTACCTATTATTACTCCTTAATGAAAGAAGGATCATGAGTAGCAAGGTTGAAAGGGGGTTTATAGAAATACTGCTTACTTCCACTGAAGGGTCCTCTCCAGGGAAAACAATAACCATATCATCTCATTGATGTATTAAAATTAGCTATTAAATTCTTAAACCTTCTTATTGTATGGGGCATATAATTATTTTTCTCAGCTTCTGACAAACTCTTCATAGGATACATCTTCTCAACATTTTCTGAAGGAACTTATGCAGTGTTAAATACCACAAATTAAAGTTGGAGCTAACTCAATCTGTCACTAGTCAAGAAACTAATGTTAGTGTTGAAAACCTTTAACCTTTTTAAGCTTACTGTGACAACTACAGTTCTTGAATTCTTCAACAAGAGAAAGCTATTTGACAAAATTTAATAGTACCTTTATCACTTTGGTGCCTAAATTTGGTGAGCATGTCACTTTCTCTAATTTTAGGCCAATATATTTTTGTAATACCATATATAAAATCATTTCAAAGGTGTTAGCTCAAAGGTTGAAGAAAGTCTTAGCTAATTATATTGATTTATGACAACAGGCTTTCATTTCTAAAAGGATAATTCGAGATATATTTCTTCTACAAGAACTCATCAAATCCTTTGGCTCCATAAAAGGAAGAAAGAATCGTTTCCTCAAAGCAAACATCAGAAAAGTGTTTGATACTGTTGACTAGCAGTTTATGTTGGACCCCGATTTTTAAGTGGAATTTAGAAATAATAAGTAAAAAAGAAAAGAGAGTTATTATGTATATGTTTAGGTATAAATGTATTTATACTTAAAAGAAATTGATGAGAAATAAATGATCGGTTTTGATGACTTTGAAATTTTGAGTAGACTTATATGGTTTATGGAACTCAAAAGTGAATGAGTTAATTGA
>JAOSBN010000009.1:4517840-4531590 GCA_027563595.1 Erythroxylum suave
AGGTTTCCAACGCAATAGTTATTTCTAAGATTTTGTTCCAGGATGTCGGACATTTGTTTGAGTTCGAATGAACCATTTGTTCTGCTGTCGATTCGATATGTTTCGATTATTGGTTCGCCTTTCCTTTGCTTTGTCTTTCGAACCTTCCGCTGCTGATTCGATTCGCTTTCGATTCGGCTTCGTTTCGGAACTTTCGTTTCGGTTGGGGTCCGGTTTCCAGATCAGGCTCCAACAGTTTATACTCAATACACTTGGGCTTCAAATTTTCCTCCAACTTTCCTATAATGAATAACTGAATGTATCATTAACCCCATTGATGAATGGACAGTCTAATATGCGTTTCAAGAGTTCTAAGGGGATTCAATAAGGTGACCCTTTATCCCCATATCTTTTCACTCTTATCATGGAAGTGTTTAACAGAACTCTAAAGGTAGTTATTGCACATACTAAAGCTTTTATGTATCACTCTAAATGCACTAGTCTGAGGATTACCAACCTTAACTTTCTAGAAGGCCTTGTTTTACTTTCAAAAGCTAGTCAGATATGAGTCACTACTTTGATGAAAGCTTTCATATTCAACATACTATTGAGATTAGAGGCTAGTTTTGCAAAAATTGGCTTCATATTATCCAAATTTGTTTTATAGAGTGAAACAACTATACATTTTATCCTGGGTTCAAATTTCAAACCCCTCCTAGTGGTGTAGCTTGTCATTCCTATTACCAACCCTACTGTTGCTAACTTCTACTTACTAGTTAAAAGGATCAAAGGCAAAATTCCTAATTGGAGCACTAAAATTCTAGCCATTGTAGGAAGATCGCATCTCATTTCCTTGATGTTGAATTCTATAATGTGTATTAGGCTGCTCATTTGGTCATTCCTAAGAAAATTATTAAAACCATATGGAGGCCTTTCAACAACTTTTTGTGGAACGGATTTAAAGATTCTATTAAAAGGTCAAAATGCAATGGAAGTATATATGTCTACCAAAAGAAAATGGGGGCCTTAGAATCATATCATTGAAGTTGTTGAATACTGTAATGTTGGCCAAAAGACTATGGAGGTTGATGATGGATAAACTAGCTCTTTGGTGTCAATAGATGCATAGTTTCTTCATATAAGGGAGAAGTATTTAGATTATTCAAAGTAAATCAAACTTCTCATCCACATGGAGGGCCATCCTACGAATAAGGGCACTTATAAGGCATAAACTTATCACCATTATTGGAAATGGAAAAATAACTCATTTCTGGTTTGATAGTTGGTTGTCTTACGACCCATTACATAATCTGCAGGGCATAGACAGACTCAGAATAGTCCTACATTCAGAGATCACTGTAACACTAGCTTTAAACCATAGGAGTATATTTGATCACAATGTAGAACTAACTTCTATCTATCTCGAGATACTCTAAACCAATCTACATAAAGGTGAGGAAAAATTTATTTAGTAGCAATCTAGGAATTGGACCTTCCTTAGTAAATCTTGTCAGGAATTACTTCAAAGGCAGCATATCCTTCTTCTTTGGACTAGAGTGTTCTAGGTAAAGCACTTTGTAGATGGATATGAAACTACGTCTACCAATAATTAACAAGCTACAAACTTTTCTCTATATGCCAAATTGATGCATACTCTGCTAGAGGGAAGAGGAAAGACATGAGCACCTATTCTTCCAATGTAATTTCTTAAATTCTAACTGGAAAACGATTCTATGTAAATGTCATATGTTGAATGTACCTAATAGTTGGTGCTCTTTTACTTTTTTATGTTACCATTTCATGCATAATGATGACCCTATCATATGGAACTTTTGCATAATACTATCCTTCTTTGTCAAAGCTAATTGGGATGAGAGCAATCCTCAAAATTTTCAAAATAGAGGTTCAACTAAGGAGCAGTTCCACAACAATCTATATATGCAACTTCAAAGCTACTTCAGTCTACACAAGCTCAACACTCACGATCAAGAATACTGGTCTAGAATGTCGAACATTTAAACATATCTAAACTAGTTAACTAGCTTTCCTAATTTTGGCTCTTAGTTTAACTTAGATAATATTTAAAGATTTTTTATAGCTTGTGTAAAACTCTCGATTGCCTTCAAGGCTTAATTCATTACACTTTATCAAAAAATAAAGAGAAAAACTCAACAAGGTTTATAGAGAAAGGTCCTAAAAAGTTTCATTTAAAATAAATACAAAAAAGGGGTTACTAATTGCATCAATCATTATAAGAAAAGTTTATTCCTATTCCAACAAGGACAATGAATCTTAATATTAACATTATTCTATTAATTTAGTAGTAGTTTCTGTTATTTTCTTTTTTCCTAGTTTTCTTAATTGCATTGATTAGTTTTGGTAAAATTATACCTATTTTTTATTGAGACCAATTGGCTTCTTTGAACTCAATTTCTTATTTATTAACCTATGGTTTCATTTCTTTTTTTTTTGGACCTAAGTTTGCTTCTTTGGAAGTGTTTGAAAAAAAAGGAGATCTCAGAACTAGCTTTATTGATTCAGATTATCTGGGTTGCAAAGAACCTTAAATTAAGAGTAAGGTTGAGAGTTAACTACAACATTAAAAGAATTACATAAGAGAGTATTTTGCCACTAACTTCTCATGTAGGCATAATCATTTCCAAAGATAAGGAAGTAAGTGAACAGAAATGAGTAGAAGTAGAGCATGAATCATTTACAAACATTATTCATAACCAATCTGAGCAAATTATGTGATAATATAGAGATGTTAAGGTTGGATAAGCATGATGTTGATATAGCTAGACTATAATGTTATCCACCTCTAGCTACTAGGATGGATGACTTAAGGTGAACACAAGAATTAAGGTTACTTCCAACTACTAAGGAGAACTAAACCTATGGGATGGTAGAGGATGAAGAATGGGAAGATAAGGAGGGGATATATTTGCTTTAGGATATCAAAAAGTGTACGAAAAAAGAGTGGATAACAACATGGTGATTCAACCCACGTCATCTATATTATTTAGTGACATTTTCATGGTTCTTGTTGTACTTTTGGACTCTTTTTGTTGGATATTGTACTTAATTTAGCTCAGGAGTGCTTGTTTTGAATTAATATAGTTTAAGGGTAAAATTGTCATAATTAGTTAGTAATTTCACTCACTTGTTTATAGGACAATTGATATTGCAAACTATTACTTTTCATTGCAAGACACTCAAGAAGTGGAGTCAAAAGTCAGGACCAAGAAATTGCTGAGCCATAAGATCAAGAAAGAAGACCTTTCGGGATAAGTTAGCCACGGTGAACTCATTACTTTGCCACAGCGAAACATGTGAATCAATAGCTCAGACCTTTCCAGAAAATTTAGCCATGGCGAATTCATTACTTTGCTGCGACGAAACCTTCAAATCAACAGCTCAGATCTTTCGAGAAAATTTAACCATGACGAACTCATTACTTTGCCGTATTTCGCCGCAGCGAAATACTTCAAAGCAACAACTGTAAACCCAAATCATTTTTGGAAATTTCACTTACCCATGCATGTGAACCTACCCAAATACCAATAAAAAAACCTTATTTCGGGATAAGTAAAGAGGGAGGCGGAAGGAGGCACATCATCCACTTTTCTTTCATTATTTTTCCTCTCTTGCCTATCTCTAATCTCTTCCATACTTCCACTATCAAAACCTCCACCATGGGTGACTCAGATTCATTTCGAGTTGTGAAGCTTCCGAGTGCAATGCGTGGCTAGGCATTTCTTTCCCTCTTGAAGGTGCAGCAATGGCTAGAGTTCAATGGGCTTAAAAGGGGAGCAGTTTAATCCATGGTTCAGCTATGAATTTATAACATCCTATCTTTAGGATTTATGATTTGTAGTTGAGCTATTTGATTATGGTTTTAATCAAATGTTGGATAGTCATTAAGTGTAGGATGGATTGGTTTATGTAAAACTTTGAGCTTAAATGTATGAAGTTTCATATATGTCTATTTGTAATCTTCTTGATTCTCTCTTATCTTGCATGGTTATGTTTGACGTTGAGATGATTTGGGATTCCATTTGACCCATTGGATTTGCTAATCCTACTACACACACTAAGAACACTTAACGGAATTTTAAAAAATGGAGTCATATTAATTAAGATCCTGAACTTGAAGAGTCCTTTAAGGTTTACCATTTTGGAGTTTAGCAATTTCTACTCTCACTTAAATCAATTTCGAACTATGATGGCCAGAACTCACTTTCAAAGGGACTCTATCACTGTTTAACCTCTATTGCTTTTCATTCTTCTGTTTCCTATATCCCTAAAATCCAAAAACATTCGTTTTACATTCAAATTAGTTTAATTAATGAGTTCAAAAGTCAAAACCCCCTGTTTCTCCAATTAGTTTGCATAGCATGGCGTGTAGGTTAATTTAGGTCCAATGATTTTAGGTTTTGATTAAGTGAACAACCCAGAGTTACACCCTATAGTGCAATTCTTGGATTATTTTGATTTAACCTCTAAGGATTCAATGAACAAGGTAAGAATCAAATGGCAAACCAAGTAATTGGATCTCCAGGTTAACTTCTATCATTTTGTTGTTAAGTAAGGTTAAGACTCTCCATATTGCATTCTAAATAGTTTAGTTTCACACTTGTTAATAGTATAGGTTTTCATTTTGCTTAGCATCTAAATCTTTGGAAATACAAAAAAATACTGATTTTCTTCATATTTTTTTCGTACTTAGCATTTTACATCTGCATAGTTTAAAGTTTTGTTTGTTGTCTCCTGTGAAAGTTCGTCGTGGCCAACTAATTGTTTCGCCACAGCCAACTTGCAGGATTTTACGAGGATTCCTTTCGGGTCATTTACACCACAGCCAACTTTCCTGCGTAGCTTTTAATATTTCTTTACCTGTGCATATATATTTTCACATACCTACACGCACTTACATCCATCACATCTCATATTTACCTGCCTTTGTAAACATCTAATGGTAACTCTATAATTGTTGTAGAGAGGATTAGGTAAGAAATGTTAGTGTCTGTAAAACCTAAAACTATTTATAATAAAACTTAGACTTTTTTTTAATAAAATTTTTTAATTAATCTTAAATGAAAATGAAAGTTAATTATAATTAAATACCAATTGGACCTAAATAAGATTCAATATCTCATATTGATCCTTATTTATTACATATCTCATATTTAAACATAAAGTTTCTCAGATTTTATAATCAAGTCTAACTTTTTGAAAATTCATTCTCTCTTTTCAACCCTTTTTTGCATATGGCCTATCAAGTTTCTATATATGTTGACAATGGATATAAATTCTAACCTAAGGGTATGTTTGTTGAGGGTTTATTAATGAAATGAAATGGAATATAATATTATTTCATCGTTTGGGAGAAGGGTTTAAAATAGAATGGAATATAATGTGATAGAAGAGGAGGCTTTCATATTACTTCTCATTTTATTCTAAACAGTAAAATAAAAAAAATCTCTTTTTTTGGGGAGTTTAAGATGGAATGTAAAATAATAAACAACTTTATACTATATTATATTATAAACCCTTCAGTCAAATAATATTTCATTATATTATATTATAAACATTTTTATTCCTTTCAAACAACAATTTTCTAATATTACATCCATTTACGTTCCATGCCATTATAAACCATTTTATTACATTCTATTATATTTCATTTCATTAAAAACTTTACGTCTAACTAAACATAGCTTAAATTATTTTTAGGATTAGATAAATTAAACTTTTTTAATTCATCTTTAATTATCTTAAAAATAATTTATATCCATATATCAAAATTAGTATGCATTACTACAACCCAAATCAGGTATTACTAAAAGAGTGGTTTAGGGAGAGAATTTTATAATATGCAAGATATCTTGAAATAATTATATTATTAAAGTTCAACCAACGGATTAGCTTTAAGACATAAATCAACATCGTTATAATTTTAATACCATCACATAAATCATCCAATGAAATACTAATTACATCAGTCGTCGTGAATGAGAGAGTTCATTATTTCTATATTTTTAAATAAGATCTTAACTTTTCAATAAACGGGTCTTGAGTGTTGTGAGTCGCACATTAATGTTTACCTATATAGAATGTGATTATATTCGTTCACGCTTTTTCTTCTTGGGACGGTGAGTTCATTGAAGAATTACTCTTCTTTTTTTTTTCTTTTGAGAAAGTGGAAGTTTGCACCGTAAGTCAGAAAACGGAAACCGTAAGATACGGCAACTTAAGGCGTCAGAGGATATTATTATAAGAACAGAGGCAGGAAATGAAACAATATACATATGGGCACAGGAACTAACAAATCTATGAAAGGTAGGGAATCAACAGAAGGTCTCCAGAGTCCAGACAGTTTTACGCGGGAGTGGAGAACAAGAAGGCAAGGGATTCGGTCTACAAGTGCTGACGGGGTCAACCAACCCCGTTGGAGATGGTTCCAACCGATTACTCTTACGTGTTGAAAGTCAAAGAGCTTTAAGTCAGAGATCAAAGTGGGACCCATAAGGCCCTGATTGACACTCCATTGTGATCATCCATCGCAAATAAAGTGTTGACTAAAAGCAACACTCGAGTCTGTCTGTCAGTTTCCCTCTTTTGCCCTTTTCTTTCTTTTGACATTTCATTACCCTATCTAACCACTTTCCATTGCTTTTGGGCCCACTCTTTGCTTTCTTTCAACCCATATGGACTCCGTTTCCGATTCTGATCCGTCCGTCCGATTAGTTCACCTCATCTCACCAGCTTCTGATCCAATCCTATGTTGAAAAAGTTGCTTTCTGGTTCTGGTTTCTTCTCATCCGGTCGTTCATTGCTGTCCAACATTCAACGAAGAAAGTGAAGCAAACTTGCTTGTAATCAATAAGTATTGACTCACATCATTACTAATTCTATGGATGATCTATACGTACAATCTTACGGTGGGCTGGAAAGTGTATCTCCCATTTCAAAATCTTAAGATAGAACATATTATATAGTTCATTTCATTTTGTGGGGTGCATTTTCTTAGTATACGGTGATGTATTAAACAAAGTTTGATACTTTCACTAATTTTAAGTTTGGACCAAAAGTGACCAAGGTGTAGAATGGAAGGAAAAGAGAAGTGAAGTTTGACAGTAATAAAAGAGGAAATCCAATATTTTTCTTACAGAGCAAATGTCATCATCCAAGCATATCTTTCACATCTTCCATATCCCTTCACTTTCTCGCCAAAATCCAAATCTAAATCTAAACTCGAAATTTAACACAAGAACCACACACTACTTTACACCTTGGTCTTCTTCTAAAGTCTCAACCCCCTCTTTTATTGCCGAGTCCATTGCACCGTTTAGAGACTTGACACACCCTCCCTCTCTTCTGTCTTTCTCCCTCTAAATTTTTACTCTTGATTTATGGCCAAGGGAAGAAGTGGACTTTCCATTGATTCAGATCTAATCTTCAGTACTGGTAGTGATGGGTTTTTAATTCTACTCAAACCAACTGTCTTAATTCTTTCCCTGAAGAACCAGAAACAAGTGTAACAAGAAGCTATTTAATTCTACTACAACAGCCACTTGCACTGCTGCTATGATGGATTCTACTCCTACTAGGTCTTCTCCTCCTACCACAACCATCCAATTCCCAGTCAACCTTCACTCTTCTCATGACCATCTCGACCATGATCATTCTCCTCCTCATCCTCTTTCCTCTGATGATAACAAACGGGCGGTCATCCGTGAGACCATGGACTTCTTCGCTGACAATAAAATGCATGTTGATGATGTAGTTAAGCCCACCAAGGACCAAACCGATGATTTGGAGGACGACAATAGTCGTGGTTTGGAGTTAATCGTTAACGTAAGTCTTCATCAATTAATTTGCCACTTAGTTAATGTTTTGGTTATGCAATTCTTCAATTTCTTTCGTCGTTTTTTATTGTATTGATTACTTTTTAGTTCTGTCTATAGACTGGCTTGAATCTTCTCACTACCAATACTAGCACTGACCAATCTGTGGTGGAAGATGGGACGTCTTCAAACACGGAAGATAAAAGAGCTAAGAGTGAGGTACTCATCAGAAAAAGATGGAATTCATGAATCCATCGATTTCCATTTGATGTTGATTGACGTTACTTAGCTACTTGCTATTTTGGGCAGCTGGCAGTTCTACGGGCCGAGTTAGAAAGGATAAAGATGGAGAATTTACGATTACGAGACATGGCAAATCAGGTTACTAGCAACTACAACACGTTACAGGTGCACTTAGTGACGCTTATGCAGGGCCAAAAGACTTCTGAAACTAATGAAGAACATGGCCAAGAGAAAAAACATAGTGGAAATGAATTAGTACCTAGACAAATCGTGGATCTTGGTCTAGCTGCTGCTGGTGCTAATTCTGACGAGTTTTCCCTTTCTTCGTCTGTAAGAAGAAGCTGTGACCGGTCAAGATCCCCAGGAAATAATGCAGAGAATGGGAAAAATAACAAAGAACTGATGGTACTTGATGAAGATAGGAAGGGGTTGGATAGAGGAATCGATCAGAGAGAGGACAGCCCAGATCAAGGATCAAAAAGTTGGGGGCCTAGTAAAATTACAAAATTCAACTCCTCCAAAAGCATTGATCAAACAGAAGCCACCATAAGGAAAGCACGTGTATCTATTAGGGCTCGATCAGAGGCTCCTTTGGTACTGTGAATTGTGTATTAAAGAAGTTTATATACCTTTGATTTTTTTTTGCACATTTTTATGAATTTGAGGAATTTTTTATAGATCACTGATGGATGTCAATGGCGAAAGTATGGACAGAAGATGGCAAAGGGTAATCCATGTCCTCGAGCTTATTATCGGTGTACCATGGCTGCTGGTTGTCCAGTTCGTAAACAGGTAATTTTTCTTTTGATTTATCATGTTCTGTTTGAAGTTAATCTACTTATTGTCGTTTTCAGTTGAGACCAAAAAGTTGTCAACTGCTTTATCCGCTTTTGTTGTTCGTCGGTTCATATCTAGTTGACATTTTGCAAAAGGAACAGACCGTGCGGCTTTTAATGACTATTAATGTTAGATAAATAATTAGAAGATTTCTAGGATTTCTATTTTGGTGCTGCTATTGATCTATCCTGTGGGAAACCCAAGTTTGGAAAGCAGTTTTAAAGCCCATCTTTGAGAAAATTGAATATGTCTAATAAAATTTTGAGCAATCGACTATGGCATAACTCTTCAGCTTCCTGGATTTGAAGCGACATGTGAAACCTTTTTAACAGGTACAAAGATGTGCAGAAGACCGAACAATCCTCATAACAACATACGAAGGTAATCACAACCATCCTCTGCCACCGGCCGCCGTGGCAATGGCATCTACCACTTCGTCGGCCGCAAGAATGTTGCTGTCAGGCTCAATGTCTAGTGCTGATGGACTAATGAACTCAAATTTCCTCACCAGGACTCTGCTCCCATGCTCCTCTAGCGTGGCCACCATTTCAGCTTCAGCTCCATTTCCTACAGTCACACTAGACCTAACACAGAATCCGAGCCCTTTACAGGTCCCTAGGCAATCAACACAATTCCAGGTCCCATTTCCAAACTTTGCTGATGCCCCAGCAGCAGCATTGTTACCTCAGATTTTCGAACAGGCACTTTATAATCAATCAAAATTCTCTGGTCTACAAATGTCCCAAGACATGAAATCTAACCAACTAGGTCAGCCATCACAGCTAGCAGCAATGCAGCTGACTTCGTTGGCCGATAGTGTAAGCGCCGCAACAGCTGCCATTACGGCGGATCCTAATTTCACTGCAGCTCTAGCTACAGCGATTACGTCAATAATAGGTGGTTCCCACCCCAAAAACACTAGTGGTTCCGCCAACGTTACAACTGCCGGCAACAACAACGGAAAATTGACTTCAAGCAATAACAATAATAATGGAAGCAATACAATTCCCAATTCAAGTATTCCAGGGAAATAAATGATTGTGGATTTTCTTTTTAACTTCTACTTGTCACCGTTTCAGCTGGCACCTTCTTTGGTTACTTTCTTGGAGGAGAAAAAACAAATATATACATGTTCATTACTTGATTCTTTTTCCTCTGGGATGATCTAGGATACGAATTAACCGCTATTCTTTGCTACTTCAATAATTTTTTTTTCAATTTTATTCCGATATAAATCAACTAAACAGAATACGAGAGAAGAAGAATAGATAGAAGAGGCTTATTAGTTGGTCTGCTTCAACACGGTCCCCGGATTTAGAAAGAGATGTTTTGTAATCATTTAAGGGCTGTCAATGGCTTTTCGTAAGATTGTGTGCGTGGAGCCAAACCCACAAAGATTGGAAGAGATAAAGACGGAAAATTAGCCCCATTGAATTTTTTCCCTAGCTGGAGTAACGTGTAGCATGTAGGCAGTCTTAAAGCTGCTTGTAGTTTAGTATAATGCTTTACATTTATTGTTATGGAGATTCATGCCTATGGTGTTAAAATACTGAAGCAAAGAATTTCAGAATCGCGCATTGAGAAACGAACAATATTCAGTTCTACACTTTGAGATTAGATTCAAAGGCCCACTTGTAAAATATATTCTTCCCAGCATTGAAATTAAGACCCTGAGCTTGGACTAACAAGCTATGCCTTTCTACTGTATTTAGTCTTTCCCTGCTTGTTGGTAAAATAACATATTGCTGCTTCTTGCATTTGTCTTATTTTTGGGTGCTTTTACAAAACCTCCATGTTTGTCAATGGTTACAGAATACATGGAAATGGGGCCCCTGTATTATTTGATCCATTTGAGCGATCAAAAGAAGAAGCTTAGTTGGCGGAGAAGGTTAAAGATTATATGCAGGTGTGTTCCTCACACATATGACGATGATATGCTCCTTGTATAGCTACTTGCAGAAACCTAGTTACGGCGCTAGTCATTTTCTGTGATCTATGTTTGATGTCATTTGTTATATGAGGAACTTGATAAAATGGTTTGTAGGAAAGGAATCGCCAGTTTTTCTTGATTTTATACTTGTTGAAGGAAGAATCAGACGTCTCAATCCTGATTTCATATTTTAAATTCCTTCATATGTTAGGGTGTAACTTAGCAAGCTTTTATCGACTGCCATCCTCATCTTTTATGCTAGTTCGTGATAGAAGCCCTTCTAAATGTCACTTACTATTCTCTTGACCCTTCGTGTTACTTTTTCCAGATATGTTTTGTGAATACTTTTTTTGAAAAAAGAAATGAAATTAATTAAAGATAAAGAGAGTCATACAAGCTATAACACGGGAAAATACCCTTAGCTAAGTAACCTTATATAAAGAGAGTCATACAAGCTATAACACGGGAAAATACCCTTAGCTAAGTAACCTTAGGATATGACATTTAGAGCAAAGAAGAACAAGGGATTATGTGTTGCAACATTACGGCTATATGCGTAATGAGCAATAGATGCTTAAGCTGCAATTGAGTTGTAGTTTTTTCAACAAAACGAGCTCGTGAATTTCAGCGATATTCATAAATATCAAAGTTGCTTTGGCTAAGGATTTATTGGGAAAGCGTCTAAGATTCCTATCTCCAAAGCATAGAGATACAAACACCTAATATGATAATGTGAATTTGGTGATCTAGTTTCGAGGGATTGTGTTTAGCTGAGATTCAAAATGTAATATCAGTGCGAGAGACCCCTAGATCATTCCATGAACATATACTAGTGATATAGTCCCAAATAGCTTTGTTGAAAGGACATTCGAAGAAGAGGTGATTCCGTGATTCATCCTGCATGGAGCACATTGGACAAGTTTTGTCCACTTGTAAGTATGACATTCTATCAACGGTGGATAACTTGTTTTGTATGGCCAACCAAAAATAAAAGATATTCTTAGGGTTAAAATTTTACTCCATAGCGTAGCAGACCATGATATTGTGGAGTGTTGTCTACATAACTGATTAAGAATGATTTTGTTTGTAAGCTTGTTGAGTGGGATATCCTTTCAAAAAAAGATGTCAAGTGAATGTGACACTGAGAGGTATCCTGGCCGAAGATGTTACAGGTTTCGAGGAAAGTTCCAGGAGTTCCCATTGATAAAAGAGCAAAATCAAGTGTTTAGCGAATGTAGAGAGGAAATTCTCGAGTATTGAGTCAAGTGTATCAAATGACCTATACTTGACCAATTGTCATGCCAAAATGAAAATCTACCATCTCCTATTTTGCATGAAACTTCCTATTGTACAATATCTCATAATTTTAGAATCTGTGTGAGGAAATTTGAGTGTGAGGCTTTAGGATTGATGTCCCATATACTGCATAAACAAATTTTCTATTCCCTTATGAAGTGCTACCTGGACCTCCATATCTTCCTTAGAATTTATTTCGATCTAGTTTCCTACTTCTCAAATATTGGTCCCGGTCCTCGTACAGATTTTATGGTGACTACGTGTCACCATTTGAAATTTATTTGTAATAATAATAATAATAATAATTGGGAACATTTCAATAAAATAAATTATAACATTTTAATTTAATTAAAGTCTAGATACGGAAAATTTGTGGTGGGATCATAAAATAATTTTAGACATATAATTAAATTATTCAAAAACAAAATTATTTAATTAAAAAATTTCATTATTAATAAAATAATTATTGGATAATATCAAATAAAAGAAATAGATGATAATTAAATTAACTAAACAAAATTCATAGGAAAAGTAAAAAAAAACAATACCCAACAATTTAATGAAAATTATCCATAGCAAAATGTACAAAGAATAATGATTTTGGGTGTAAAAAGAAATAAATAGCAATTTGATTAATTAGAAAATGGAGAAGAAGGTTTGCAGTGTGAAAGGGAAGCAGAGAAAGAAATAGCGTCATGATTGTACTGTGTTACGATTGCGACTTCTGGACAACTGGAATCGTCGCAGTCGCGACTTTGTCGCGATCGCGAATCTGACAAATTTGGTGCTGGTCGCGATCATGCCACATTGCGATGGCAATCTTTCTGGTGCGATCGCTATTTGGTGAAATTTACGATCGCGACTCCCTTCCTCAATTAAGCATCCTTACTTCTAAGTAACATATCTTTCTATCCAGAAACCCAAAAATTACAAATTATATATCATTGGAAAGCTAAGATCAAGACCTACAACTTTCATGAAGATGATTTTGTCTGATTCAGTCTGTATCGATACAGTTTAATCATTTAAGTAAGGTTACCATTTCAGTTAAAATTTTACACCAATTATGCAAAAATGTTTACCAACACTGCCATCTTATAAGGGTCATAACTTCTGCATCTGAAGTCCAAAATTTTCAATCTTTATAGCGTTAGAAAGCTAAAAGAATAATCTACAACTTTCATGTAGACCACTTAGCCTAAATCTACCTAGATCGGTGCAGTTTATTCCTCAAAGTTTCAGATAACATTTTTATCATATTTTCTGTTTTCACTCATCTATTCACAAACAATTCTCACACAAATTTCAAAGGAACCCGAACCAACATTTATTTTCTTACGTACCAAACTCCTTTGATACACAAATTACCACAAACAATCCATCCTAATATCTCCCAACATTCAGCACACAACCAATCTTATAAGATAAAAATTCTGCATATATGTATAACTATCAATTTACAACAACAAAGTGATACATATTTTCATACTTTATTTCACAATGTCGTAACTATAACATGGTTGCAAAATACATACAACAATGTTTATGCTGACATGCTTCTAAGATCACCTAAAAGTGATTGACACTAACTTAGTTACAAAAATATGAAATTCTT